>JAQJVL010000380.1:0-229896 GCA_035578905.1 Stictocephala bisonia
ATGTTTACGAGTTTTCTTTAACACTTAAATTATATAACATGTATAACGCGATTGGGCTCATGTTTCAAATTGTCATCCAGTAGTCAGCATTACAAAAGCACAAAGAATAACATAGTATAAGCTCCCACCAATTCAGTTAAGGAACACGTCAGTAAAAATTTACCGAAATATCATAGATGCATCTCAAGCAAAGGCCCATCAGCCAATGTAGTGAAGATGCGTGACCTACACGGGACGTGGCAACGTCCATGTTCTGGAATACGCTACATAAGACCAATCTCACTGGTTTTTTGAGTAGAGGAGCAGCTCTCCACTATCATATCATATTGAATTTACCTTAAGTAATATTCTTTATTTTCAATAGCTAAGCAATACATAAATGCAAATCAATACAAATAGTTTGTGATACTTATACTTTTGTCTCTTAATCTTACATGCAACTCCATTATTTGGAGGTTATAACATGAATTAATTTGCATGTTTAAACTTAAATTTAATGTTAACGAAAATCTGGTGCTAAAAGACACAACATAATTAAATAAATACACTTTGTACATACATTACTAACAGAGGCGTTTTATATATTTATATGATTATATATTGCATTGAAAATCAAATACATTGGGCAAACATAAGCTTACTGGTAGACCTAATTACTATGCTGATAATCTCTTTCAATTATTATTATTTCATATATTTTTATTGTATTTTTTATGTTACAGATGCATTAAAAATCTGTTCTCTGAGTTCTAAATTATCACTAGAAGATGTTCTGCAGGGACATGGGCTTGCATTTTCCTTAAGAATATTTCACCCCTTTGCCCATAATGAAGAGCTCCATGAGAGAAAAACCATAGCCAATACGCTGTTGTCTACCAAGTCTAGTCTGTTACCAGAATGTTACTATTGTTTATAGGCCAAAGCGACGTGTACTAAGTAAGTAGCTAAAAGCATCATAGCTGTATATACATATATACATACACACACACACACACACACACACACACACACACACACACACACACACACACACACACACACACACACACACACACACACACACACACACACACACACACACACACACACACACACACACACACACACACACACACACACACACACACACACACACACACACACACACGCACACACACACACACATATATATATATATATATACAGGGTGTCTTATAAGTAAAGTGCCAAACTCTGGGAAAAGGTTATATGGGTCAAAATAAAGAAAAAAAGTAGAATATTTTTTTTTTCCAAAAACGCTTTGTTTACCAGATATCCGCCATTTTGAATTTTTTACAAAATAATTTTTATCTTTAACTTTTTCCAACCGATCTTTATAAAACTCAGTACGTATGTTAAAATAACAGAGACCTACTGTAGAAAAAAAATTCAACTTTGTCCAATTTAAAATTTCTAAATGGCGGCCATTTTAAATTTTTAAACCAAAATGGCGGAAAAACGGTAAAGAATACAAAAATTCACTATGAACAATTGTTTTTAGACAATTTTATTTCTAATCTGTCAACACCAAAAACATGACAATCGGACAAAAAATAATCGAGATACATTGAAATGTGTGTTAAGAGGTAGCAACAAATCCATTTGTTGTAAATAGCCCCAATCAGCTGATCAGCTGATTAAAATAAACTGATGAAAAAACATGTGGTTGTTGAGTTGTATTTTTGCATTGTTGTTATCATTGTTTTGTTTACTTCAAACGTCATTAATGTGATCAGGTTAGGTTGAAATTCTGTTTGTTCAAATGCCGAACCATAGTTATTCTAATCTTGAGCTAACTGATATTCATTTTATTTATGGCTTAGCTAATGGGAATTCGCGTGAGGCATGCCGCCTTTACGCAGAAAGGTTTCCCAACCGACGAATTCCATGTAGGAAAGTGTTTGTAAATGTGCACAGGAATTTGAGGGAACGAGGAACACTAAAATTTACTGAGAAGACTGGACGGGCTGTTTCTGTACAGACATTAAATAATCAAGAAATAGTTTTGACGGCCGTGGAAGAAGACCCAAGTACTAGTGTTAGAAGAATATCGCTTGAACATGGTATTACGAAAAGTTCAGTGTGGCGGATTCTACATAATCAGCAGTTGTATCCTTACCATATCCAAAGGGTGCAATGCCTAACTGATAGGGACTTTCCATCCCGTATTAACATATGTCAATGGTTCTTGCAACATATCGCATTACTTCCTCTGTTTCTCTCCAACATTTTATTTACCGATGAGGCTGGGTTCTCTAGAGAAGGTATTTTTAATTATCATAATAATCACTCCTGGGCCGACGAAAACCCTCATTAAATAATATCACAAAGAAGGCATCAAGTGCGCTTTTCTCTCAATGTTTGGATAGGCATTGTTGGGGACAATCTCATAGGGCCATTGTTTTTACCCAACCGACTTAATGGTGTGTCTTACTTAAATTTTTTAACACAAGATCTTCCCGAACTGCTAGAAAACTTACCCCTTTATTTGAGAAACAATATGTGGTTTATGCAAGACGGTGCACCACTACACTTTTCATTGGATGTAAGGCGATATTTAAATCAAGTGTTTGGAAACAAATGGATAAGGCGGGGGGGGGGCCTATCCCATGGCCTGCCAGGTCTCCTGACATTAATCCCCTGGATTTTTTTGTATGGGGCTATTTAAAATCTTTTGTGTACCATACCCTTGTTGACAATATTGAGGATTTAAGGGAACGAATTGTAGCAGGTTGCGAGGTGATAAGACAAAAGCCTGGGGTATTTTAAAGAATGAGGGTGTCTATGACAAAGAGGTTGAATTGTGTCATAGAAATTAATGGAGGACACATGGAACATTTGTTGTAATTGATAACTTTTAAAAAGTTATCTTGTGTTAAGATTTTATTTTGTGTTTAATTAGTTTTCTCAATTTTTTCATACCATGATGTGTTGTCACTCAATAAATGGTTTCAATGTATCTCGGTTATTTTTTGTCCGATTGTCATGTTTTTGGTGTTGACAGATTAGAAATAAAATTGTCTAAAAACAATTGTTCATAGTGAATTTTTGTATTCTTTACCGTTTTTCCGCCATTTTGGTTTAAAAATTTAAAATGGCCGCCATTTTGAAATTTTAAATTGGACAAAGTTGAATTTTTTTTCTACAGTAAGACTCTGTTATTTTAACATACGTACCGAGTTTTATAAAGATCGGTTGGAAAAAGTTAAAGATAAAAATTATTTTGTAAAAAATTCAAAATGGCGGATATCTGGTGAACAAAGCGTTTTTGGAAAAAAATTATTCTTCTTTTTCTCTTTATTTTGACCCATATAACCTTTTCCCAGAGTTTGGCACTTTACTTATGGGACACCCTGTATATATATTTTATGCCAAACCAAAATATAGTGACACCTATTTCTTAACATTTTTACAGATTGTGTGTTATTAATTTACAGCGCAAATTAATTAAACAACTGCCTCTCTGAATTTTAAGTTCAACTATATCTTTTACTAATAAAGGCCTAGAATGATGAAACAAGATCATTTCGATTGGTTTGTGAATCTATCGTGATCATTTACTAATAAACAACATAGCAACTCTTTACCTAGCAAAATAGCTGATTCCCATCAAACTGATTTTACTTGTTTATTACAAAAACCTGGCTCGTCCCCCCCAACTACTCTTATTTTTTGCCACATTTTGCTGTTTATCAAAGCTCCCAATTAATTCCTGTTGCTAGCTAATATATACATATGTGGGGAAGATTATTAGCACTCCCTAAGAGAATCTCTAAGATAAAACATTGTTATTTAGCAATATTCATAGAAGCTCCTTGTCTCTAGAAATATGTCCTTTATAAAAAGAAGGAAGAAACAGAAGTTACGTCTAATGTGTGTCAAGTAAGAAACTTGGTGTGTCGAGTAGACAGTTCTGTAGTTTGCCGTGGTAGAAGGCAATGGCAATACCATCGCTGCTCTCTCTCCTTACCCCTCCAAACCCCTTTGTTCATTAGGAAAGAAAGCTCTCCCTCCTATTTCACTTCAAACATCGACAACAGACTCTGGTGGAAGGGACAAAATATATCCGCCCCTCTGTAACTACCTCTGTCTCCTCTTGAACAACATGCCTTTTGATATTTCAGCACTGTCTACTATGCTGACTGAATATAAGTATTTTTACATTTAAAGATATAAAATATACTACTCAATAAAATATGAAAAATATAATTTTCGATTAAATGTGCTTTAAAGCTTGCTACTACAAGGTTTTTACCGACCTAAATACTAAGTACCGCTGAGGTGTTCCTTATGGCTGTAAAAAAACGACCTCTGAAGTCTTTTTTTTTTTTGACTGCAGATTTGCAGTCAAAAAAACACTGCAAAATTCCTTCTTTGCAGTCTTGAATGATAGATTAAAAAAGAAGATGAAATCAATATTAAATTGAGTGGAAGTCTCACCTGTGCGAGCTGAAGGCAACAAAGTGGTTTCTTCTCTTTGAGAAGATAACATAAAGTAGGACTGACCCCTATATACGGTGAGACCGGCGGAAACCCTTTCACAATACTGAAAAACAAATTCATGGTTAATGTCACAAGAATTACCAATTTTAAAAAATATATGTGTTTTTACATTTAAAGATACTACTCACTATATTATAAAAATATATTTTTAAATCAAATGTATTTACAAATTTGCAAACTACAAGCTTTTAACAGGAGATCTAAAATTGAAATAATGCATTAAGTTTGTTTATTGCCTTTGGAGAAAAGTTTTAAAGTATTATAAATGTATGTTTGATTGAAAGCATAGACAATATTTGTGTTTTTACCTTTTTTAATTGTTATTAAAAATGTTATTTTTTTAAACTCATGTGATGGCTGTTTATTACAATTGATTAATTTAACATGTTCAGTGCACCTGGTGGGAATTCCTGGAAAGAATAATTACTTTCCTTTGTTGTTTTGTAATTAAGTTTTAACTGAGCTGTTTTGGAATGCAGACCATGTTACTGTTATTTGTCATAGGTATTGTGTGAAGAACATTTTGGAACTCTTAATTTTTAACTATAGTTTTTTTTTATTATCATCACCTCTGCACCCACAAAGTATAAATGTGTGTTGTCAATATAGATATCAGCCATCTTAGACCTTTCATGAATTTTTTAAATTAATTTTTGGCCATGAAAATACTCTAAAATTGTGTGTTCTACCAGTGTTGTAACAGTTATAGAACATTTGTTGTGCTTATTCTATACGGCAGTTCCTCACAAATGCCTGTAGGCATGATGGGGATGCAGCATGAAATGTAGTCAGTCAGTGAGTGGTAGTTCGTCTGTTATGTTGTCATTGAACGCTGCACCACCATCAAAGTGATAAATTATTTAAATTACCTACATTGTGTTTCCTATCGCATATATACAGTTACCAGTCATTCACTTTCTGTACTGTCCATGACCAATACTTCCTACAAGTTAGCTGTGAAAGGAAATAATTAATTATCATATATTACTTTCTAGTATTTATTTTTCAAAAGTAGATGAAGGAAGTTCCTTACCTCCTACGAACTAATCACCACTGATAAAAATATAAAACACATTTTACAACTGCTCTCCAATAGAACGGCAGACATAAGTTATGTGGTATTTGTTTGTTTATAATAATATTGTTTATTTTGGGAGAGAACAACTTACTACAGTAAACCCTTCATTTAACGGACCCCGATTTAAGGTAGTTTGGGTTTATTGGACAACTTGTAGCTGCATTACAGTATTTAAATTTCTATATATCACAGAATTAAGGTTATCAAGGAATTTTTATAGAAAAATTGTAAATTATAAAATGTGTAGGTTAATCACCTTTGTAAAATGTTTATTTGTATATTTTATTAATCTTTGTATGTTTTATTAATAGTTAACTCTAACTATTAGCTGGCAGCATCACAGTTAGTTTTGATTAATATATGGCAATCTTATAACAGCTTGAGGTGAGTTAACCCTGATTTAACGGACAATCGGCTTTAATGGACTAGAGCCTGTCCCATATAGTCTGTTAAATCGAGGGTTTACTCTACTAACAACTTACCAATAAAACATTGTATTTATCAGCATATTTTGTGAGAGCGTGAGATGAGACTCACGCATTTTGCGTGAGAGTTGACATGTCTGATTGACAGAGAGTTGAAAAGTAATTATATTGCCTGTTAGATACTTATTCACATCTTGAACTGTGATTTATCATTCCCATTCTGTTCACATATTAGGTGCCACAAGCTACACGAATAGAACCATCCACCTACAGGGGCGGATTTAGAATTTTGGAAACCCTAGGCCCAATAATGTAGTCCGCCCCCTCGTCTGGTTAAAGTTACTTTCCTAAAGATATTTATTAAAAAATCACATCAGGCCTATAACGTTAATTGCTTAAACACCACTCCACGATGTCATTTTATCATTGCAAGTCTTTTGAGGAATTTACTTGATTCTGGACTTAACAAAATACCGTTGATGTATTAACAACAGATTGGTTAATAACTTTGGTTTTGTTCAATTTAGTCATTTGGGAAAATAAATAAAAAACTCTGTAATGCATTTTAAATAGGTTTAGAAACACAGCTTACATGAATTATTTTAATAACGTATTCACCAACTCGACAGAAAACAATTATTAGTCAAATATTTGTTTGTTTTTGAAGTTATACTTCTTTGCGCCCGTTAGACACTTTGGGATGGGATGTTGGTTGAGAAACCGCGTCACGCTGAAAAGTAAGAACAAATTTTTAAGAACTATCGATTAATCGATTGTTAATCGAAGAAATTTAATCGAAGAAATTACTGATAATGATAATATAGGTGTATAATATAATAATGAAGTCACGTATAATATATTGAAGATAAATATATTGAATAATATTGAAAAATGTCTTATATTTCATTTATATATCCTGTCTGTTTGTGTGCGTGAGTGGGTGTATGAGAATGGCCAAAGAAGTATAACTTCCACCGTGTGGTCCGACGCACACCCAATTTTTTAATGATTTAAAAGTACATATTGGAAAATTGAAGGGAAAGCCGGAAAAACGTCATTTATATTGATATTTAATAATGAGAGATGAATGATAAATGTTCTGTTCCACGGAGGAATTCAAGGTTATGTTAGCACAGAGAGAATGAATCGGATGAATGAGAACAGCCAGCCCCACGAGGAATCATGGAGCAATCTGTAGTTATTTGACGTCACTAACGGTCACCCTCCTCTATATGAGGAACATGGAACATGGGAGTTTCATAGGGCTGACAGTGTCAATACGATGTGTACCACTCGACGACATCCCTACAGCCAGTACTCCCGTGTTTGAGATCAATTTTGTAACGAAGTAGATGCATAGTGTTTAAAAATAGTTTAATTTTACCAGCAATTATTTGTTCCAATGAACTTCAAAATCAGAATGCTTTATTAGCCTGATTTTGTTTAATCAATTAAAAAAATATGTTAAGTTATAGCTATTTATTTTTATTTCGAGATATTTAAAAAAAATATTTTCTCTCAGCCGTGCGCCCCCAGGAGCTTGCGCCCATAGGCCCGGACCTACCAGGAAATCTGGCCCTGTCTACATAAAGCTTACTTCTTGACTGTCCTCCTAACTGCCCAGTCAACGTAACTCTTAAAGGACATATCCATCCTCTCTGCATCTTTCTGGGGTATTTGTCTGAACAAATTATGGAAAAGATTTTGATTATGGAAAATGTTGAAGCACTCCTTATATTGATATAGATTTCAATTTAAATTCAAGCTTTTTAACTACGAGTTGACTACCGTACACAAAAAGCAACTATTGTACCAACAATAAGTAGAATAATTACATTTAAAAAATTTAGAAAAAATTCTAGATATTTTTAGAAAGCAGCTAAAAAATAGTTTAATTATAAAATAAATTATGAATCCATTGTTTTCTGATGGTCTGAAATCAGTACAATCATGCAAACACCAAAGAAAAATAGAGTTGATAAAGCATTACAATAAAAGCACTTTGGATGAAGAGTATACACAGGCACATGCACAGAACAAACTGTAAATGCAGTGAGTGTTTTATACTGGATAAATCAAACACAACGATTGAAATATAAAATGAAAAAGGATTTTTAAATACAATATAGAATGGAATTAATCACCATTGGACTGTGGTAATTCTTATATCCTTATATTTATTTTAAAATTACTTCTGATGTATTTAGATAGAGTATTAAAGAGTAAAACTAAACTCTTGTATTGTCCCATACAGAAAACAGTTTTAAGAAATTTTTATTCAACACAGAATTGTATGCATCGTACATAAAATAAGTTCTCAATTTTGAAACATATTTTTACCGTATTTGTAAATTGTGTGAATAAGCTATCATTTATACAGTAATAGATCATGATCTGGTAGCAATTGTAATGATCTGGTATGCTTTAGCTAAAATATTGCATATATGATTTTGAGAGTCCCACATACATTCTTGGGGCATGGGGCATGGGGCATAGTTGTTAGTTGGGGAATAGGGAACCCATAAGCTTGTTAATATGATGTATTAAATTTATAAAAATTACATTGTAATGAAACCAAAAATAACTATGTCACAAGTACATAGTTCAAAGTCTTCCACTAAATGTTAAATTATTTATTTTAAAAATTGATTCAGATTCATACACCAACCAACACTAAATAAATACATGTATAAATAAAATAATAGTTTTGTCTATAATAGTGTATTTTATATATTTCCATGTCTTGTACCAATGAATACAATGTGTATTCATTACTTGAATACCAGAGAGTCCAAATCGAGCCTTGGCTCAGTTTCTATCTTCTGTCTGTCAGTAGCACAATCATTGTTCACACTATAAGGAATAATATGCCTTGGTTTGATAAAACCTTTTTGTATTTTGTATAAAGGCTTAAGAAGGCTACAGACTATTTGGACCCTTAGGATTCATCTTGGGACAGTGGGACCATAGTCGAAAGTCAATGTTATTGTTATGGATTGTGTGATGTTTTGATGCTGTCATTTTATTTATTTTATTTTTACTCTCAATAGCTTTGACTATTTTGAAAGTTCTGATTCAAGCATAGAATAAAAATGAATAGTGAACAGTGAGCCGGTCGACTGCTCCAAAGTCATTTGTATTTTGTAATATCAGCTGTTATGAAAATTTTGTGACTAAACAAGTTTGGATGCATGATCACAGATATTTAGGTACTGTAATCTTTAACAAACAAATTTTATTGACTTGATAATTTAATCATACAAAATTGATTAGAAATTAGAGAACAAAAATAAATGGTTATAATCGAATAACTCTGTAAAAATGTACACTTACTTTGTTCATTGACAATTACCTATCTTAGGTATGTAATTTTTTTCTGTGGTTAGGTGATAGATAATAGGTGATAGGGAATAAGTCCTAACTTCATATTAATAAGGATTAGACATTTCTTTACCTTACAAAGTTTTTTTCTTTTTATTAGTCTATCCACGCCAAAGGCATTTTTTACTGTCAATACCTACTAACATTGTTAAGTGGACCTCCCGGGATTTGAACCCGTAACCCTCTGCATACGAAGCAGAAGTAATAATCACTAGGGTAGCAGGAGACCTAATTATAAAATAAGTTCTGATTATTTTTCAACTAACTCAAATGCCATATAACCAAAAAAAGTAACAATATATATATTGTCTGATAACAATATTTAATATTGTTGCATGTTCTAAGATTTGCTTGTTGTAATTAATTTTGGATTAATCAATTTCGTTATCCTTAAAAATCTTGAGTGTTATTATTGGAATAGTGACAATTGAAAGAAACTGTTCTATGTTGGTAGTGCTTTTCGTTTAAAATAATTAGATTCTTGTACTTATCTAAGACTATATAATGTATGTGAATAACCAAGAAAATCATATTGAACGAAAATTTAATTTCCACAGGTATAATGCCGGAGGAAACATAAAAAGACCCTACCTATACATAATTTAGAATTTTACAGAAAAACTAAAATAAAAACATATAGGTGCTAGCACAGATAACTCTACGCAGATAGCTCACAGTATACGGGAAAAGCCCACACACTGTTTAAAGAGTTTTAGGCAACACGCAATACACAACCGTGAGTTAAGGATGCAATGTTGCCGTATTGAACTGTCTCTCTCACTTCTAACTAGGTGAACTGAAAGAGCCTGTGTATGTTGACTGAGTTCAATCTGGCAACGCCGCACAGTTCACAGTCGCTCGACGCACTTAAAAGCGGATAGCTCACAGATTACAAACAATTTGTTAACACTCTTTAGCATTGGAATGAGCTATCCGGGTAGAGTTAGTTACCTGTGAATGTTAGGTTTCTACATTTTTAGCCAAATAAATTGAAGAAATTAAAATAAAAAACATGACATTATAAAAAAAAATTAAAGATTTCTATTAAAAAAAGTTGCTGTTATTTGAATGAAATCCTTACAAAACGATATGTAAAAATTCTATGATAGCCATCAGGGCTAATTGTTCCCGGTTATCTTTTTACACTATTATCTGTAAAACCTTGCTACTAATTTTGAATAACTCTGAAGGTGTTATTCTACTTTTTCA
Source organism: Stictocephala bisonia (assembly GCA_035578905.1). Lineage (NCBI taxonomy): Eukaryota > Metazoa > Arthropoda > Insecta > Hemiptera > Membracidae > Stictocephala > Stictocephala bisonia. The sequence continues at coordinate 10,615 of JAQJVL010000380.1, forward strand.
CATAGTTGATACATTTTTTAATTAACTAATCAAACTGAAAATGGCTATGACTTTGTTAGTAATGAGCGGTAAACGCAATGCTTGTGATGATTCTAGTTAGTGGGGTCTGAGACTACTCACTTCGCCCAATCTTGTCGCCAGGATGGTTCACAAGGCCCGAGGGTAGGGGGGATCTCGTCAGCAGCTGAAACAAGGAAGCTGAGGAGCGTGCAACATGAGTACGAGAATAAACATGCCGGGAAGCAAACATCAACATTAATACAAAAACAGTTCCTTTCCCAGCTGATTGTCTAGACTGACACCTAGGGATAAGGTCAGACGAGTACATATCCACTACGGAATTATATTAGTTTGATAAAAAAATTCTATTTATTTTGGAAATAGACTCAAGATTTGAAAAAATAAAATTAATTTTATATTTCGAATAGCTTCAGATTTAATGTATTGGCTAAACTGATTTTTAAAAGTTACTTATGTTTTGTTTACGACAGGAAAAGAGGCTTGCCTTATTAAAATTTCTTTGTCAAGTCCTTTCTAAGTTTACACAGATAAAAGGATAGTAAAACACTAATGGAGATATTTCAAGGCCACTGGCCTTTTCATCAGTCTATTACAGCAGAGGGTTAAGGTGCCGATACACGATTGCCTCCGGCACGATGAGACTGTCAGATGTGGCGTGGGTAAACTTGGAGCGATTGTGTATGGTGTCGACCAATGACTCAACTCAAATTGACACAGTATTTTCTGTGCCCTTGGATTTCCAATATGTTGAAAGTATTACTGTCACTGCTGCTGCAACCCCAAAGTTTGGAGACAAGAAGTGATGAGAACTTCCTTCCATAACCAGTTCCAGGCTATTGATGTTCTTAGTATATTGTGTTTGGTTCTTGAGTCACGAAGTGTCATTGTTGATATTTATCAACTATTTAGTGAAACATTTCGCTATGAACACTATAGCTATCAAGAGTTTAAGTGTTTTTTTTTTCAAAATTTTGTTTAGTTTTGATCCTCATTTAACCATTGAGAATTCAGTTTTATTTATTATACTAATTAATATATGAGTAATGAGATATCTGATAGAATGTAAGTGATTAGTGAAATACCAACAAACAAAACTAGTAAAAAGAGCAGTAAAAAAAATCAATGGCAGCTCTATTTATGACCCAAATGTTCTCAAAGAGTTTATAGAGATCTACCAAAATAAATTTTGCCTTTGATAGATTTAGCTCACAAGACTATCATAATCCTAGAGATGCTGCCCCAAAGGATTATACTATTGGGAAACTGTTGGAGTATACAGAACAACTCATTCCGGAAACTACATCCACTTTCATAAAAAACATGAATTAAAATTATCAGAGGATTTTCTTGTATCAGAGGATTTTCTTGTATCAGAGGATTTTATTGTATCAGAGGAAATTATGATGGATACTTTTATTGTTTCAGAGGAACTGTCAAAAGTAACTGTATTGAATATTTTAATTAATTAAACAAACTCATATGTGAATGCACATGTCTTCATTAGATAGTTTTTAGCACGAAATTTCCTTTTTTCCTCCTCTCTACAAAAACACCTACTTTGTTTAGAGTATTGCAGTGACAACATCCCTTTTACACGCCATGACACAATCACAGTAATAAAAAATAAACACTGCGCAACACAAGTGTATAGGCAGAAAGTGATTCACCGACTTGGTGGCTGCTAGGTAGAGGCTTAATCGTATATGGTGAACCTCAAGCCCAGATTTTTCTTTGCTGTTTCTTGACGAGAGCTGATTGTCGTGACGAAAGCGATCATGTATGTAGGGTTTTAATGGATGACTCATAGTCAATGGAGATCTTAAGTCTTCCATTAGACATTAAAACCTTAAAAACTGAAGTAGCTGAAAGTAAATCACGTTCAGCAACCAAATCAAATTGCAATATATCACGCTGCAACTCTTCAAAAAGCTCCCCCAAATCCAATACTAAAAAATGGAAAACATCCCAACCTCTGAACAAGAATAAATCTTCTGAAAACAACAGGAAAAATCATTTCAGCATCTCACTGCAAATGGTCAAAAGTAAGTCAGGACAAAACCCCCCAAGCAAAACAGAAAACACAAGTAAAATAACTCCCATTCCCAGTTCAGAAAAATCACCAGGACCTAAAATCTCCAAAAACACCACCTATGTACGCAAAAGTAAGACCTGAAGACCAAAGCGTGGACGAGTTTATTGAGAAGAACATTGAATTCTACCTCAAAATTATGGACAAACAAAGTCGTAGTCTCCCTATTAACAACTCCACAGTTTCCCTCCCTCCTGCTGTATTACCTCAACTCTTGCCGTCATGCACCCCACCATCTCTGTCCTCCATACAAGAGCTGCAGATTGACACACTTAAGCATGCCAGAAAAGAAGAAAACTCAGAAGAATTAGCCAAAGAAGGAAACAGCCGACCATCATCAGAAACAAAAACATCATTCTCTTTTTTAGGAACCAAACCTGTCCACAACAAAGCAATATAGAAGGAAAACCTCTGTCCATTGTACAAACAAAAAAAGACAAAAGAAGGTGCTATCAAAAAAATAAACCTTTAACTATATTACACCAGAACATCAGGGGATTAACAAAAAAAGTGGACAGAGTCAGCCACCTTCTCAGCGACATAAACCCCAGCATAGTAATACTAAGCGAGCATGGACTAAGTCAGGAAAAGTTATCATGCACTAAAATCTCCGGCTACTCCCTAATAACCGATTTCAGTAGACTAGATCATAAGCTAGGTGGTGTAGCAATCTATGCAAAAGACGAAATCACTGATATTGAAGCCATTGACATTTCTAAATACTGTCAAGAACTTGTGTGTGAAGTGGCAATGATAAGAATTAAAACCCAAAACACCTATGTTGTAGGAGTATATAGACCTCCCGGAGAAAACATCAGACCCGCCATTGACATCATCTCAAACATACTGAAAGACCAACAAGTACACAACAAATCTACAATCTTAATTGGTGACATCAACATAGACCGTCTAAAACCAGACATAAAAAACACTATCTTCGAGGATGAGATGACAACATACAACATGAAAAGACTGCCTCTACCAGCAACTCGAATAACACATGAATCAGCCACCTCCATTGACTGTATATGTTCAAACATATCAGAAGCCGACTTACATGCTGAAGTAATACAGGCCGGAATGTCTGACCATACAGCACAGCTTTGTAAGCTAATTATGAAAATGGAAACTAAAAACACACAAAGTATAATTACAAGAAAACTATCGGAAGACAATATGAATACACTGAAATCTCTCCTGGGAAACAAAAACTGGAATGATGTACACCACGCCCATTGTGTAGAAGAGGCTTACAATAACTTTATCAGAATCCTACAAACTAGCCTGGACATAGCCTGTCCTTTGAGAAAAAAAAGTCTTAAAAGCAACAAAAAAGAAATGTTTTATGATCATGAAGCTAAAACTCTAAAAGATACTTATATCAGAGCCCTAAACAAATATGAAATGACTGGAGATAGAGAAGATAAAGAAATTATGGTCTCTCATAAAAAGAACTATGACATGAAGTTGAGAAATTCGAAACAAACTTTAACAGCTAGGTATATTGAGAATGCAGACAACAAGTCCAAAGCCCTATGGCACATCATAAACTCTGAAAGAAAGGGAAGGCAAGAAAATAAATTTGATGTAGCTATAAAAATGAATAATGAAATTTCAAATGACCCAAATAAAGTTGCGGACTACTTCAACAAATTCTTTGCAGACATCGCAGAAAAAACACTGGAGCAAAACCAAAGCTCCATTAGAAAAGAACCAAACACACCAGTCTACTCACAAACATCATACCCAGATTTATTTTTAATACCTACATCAAACACAGAAGTAAAAAATACTATCCGCTCCCTCAAATCAAAGAGTTCTTGTGGCGTTGATGAATTTTCACCCAGATTAGTAAAACACTGTGCAGATGAGCTCATTGAGCCCTTAGTCAGCATAACAAACAAATCCTTCCAGTCTGGTGAATTTCCATCTGAATTAAAAAGAAGTAAAGTCTACCCTAAGTACAAAAAGGGTTTAGCAACCGAGATAGAAAACTACAGACCAATTTCACTTATATCTACATTCTCAAAAGTTATAGAAAAAATAGCATTAACTAGACTCATGAACCACCTCACCATTCACAACCTGATCACAGAAAATCAACATGGATTCCTGAAGGGAAAATCAACAACATCAGCTGTCATCAAGCTAATTGAATTCATTATTGATCAGATAGATAAAGAACACTTTGTCACAGCAATCTTCCTCGATTTCAGCAAGGCGTTCGACTGTCTGGGTCACCAACTTCTGTCCAACAAATTAGAAAATCTGGGAATAAGAGGCCTAGCAAAAAAATGGTTCCTAAGCTACTTAACTGGACGGACTCAAGTAGTAGAACTTAAACAGACAAACAACAAGCAACTGAAAACTTATAAGTCCACCCCACTGCCTATAACACGAGGAGTACCACAGGGCTCTGTCCTTGGACCGGTACTATTCATTTTACTTACCAATGACTTTCCCTCTTACATCCAAGACTACAATGCTATACCAGTAATGTACGCCGACGACACTACATTGATGATAGGAAACAGTTCAGCACATGGCCTACAGCAAGATACCAACACAGCACTAAACAAAACATTACAGTACTGCTTATTAAACGATCTTGTAGTCAACCAATCCAAAACCACACAAGTGCACTTCAGTACAAAAAAAGTTGAAGTCCCTGCTACACCTAATGTTGTTCAAGAACCTTACACAAAATTCTTGGGACTAATCGTAGACAAAGACCTCTCCTGGAATATACATACTGATCAGGTATGTAAAAAAATCAGTACTGGAGTCTACGCAGTGCGTCGAATAAAGTGGATCAGTGGTCTTGACACGGCCAAAATCGCCTACTATGCTCTAGTGGAGTCTCACATACGGTATGGCTTATCGGTGTGGGGAGGAACTTCAGCCACTAACTTAAACCGTATCCTTGTTTTGCAGAAAAAGGCTATAAGAACACTCGCAGAACTCAAACCACAGCAGTCATGTCGACAGTCATTTAAATCACTTGGTATAATGACTGTAATAACTTTATACATTCTGGAGGTTATACTGCATGTGGACAAGCTGTCCCCCCTCCGAGGAAGAGACATACACCAATACAACACTCGTCACGGCAATCGATACATCTTGCCAAAGCACCGAACCACCTTGTCAGAGAAGAGGCCATCATACGCTGGATGCAAACTACGCAACCTCCTACCACCACACATCCAAAACCTTACTGGGAAAAAACTAAAAGAAGAACTCAAGAAATGGCTTCTCGAAAGACCTGCATACTCTCTCAAGGAATTTATATAAAACCCGAATGGTGAATGGACTGATGACAACTCTGACTTACTTTAACACTGCTAAAATGTTTATTTTTTTAACCTGTTACCATACATTTTATTGTATAACATTATTTTGGACTTTTTTAAACCTTATTTTAATTTATTTTCACAGTCTTGACATTTCAATCCATTTTAACAACCAAACATTTAAACAGACACTTTAATTTTTATAGATTTAAATATTAATTGTGACCTTTGTTTGCTTTACATTCAACTGAATTTTATTGTATATTAACTTTTAACAACTCACAAACAATTTTTACTTCCCCTTAACACTACTTATTGTAATATATACTTTTTTAAGATTGACACATTTGCTGTACTTAATGTTTATGCAAATAAAGAGATTTGATTTGATTTGATTTGATTAACCCTCCTGGACTGAAGATAAGGATTTTGGCTTTGAATTATCTCAATTATAGTTTTATTATTATTTTATATGTAAACTTTCAAAGGACATTTTAAAAAGGTAAGCCTGATTTCCTGTCCTAAACTAAACCTAAATAATTCAAGCACTTCTTGCCTTAATGTGAAAAGCTGGTATTTTAAAGTATTTAGCTTGTTTTTAATTTTTATATCTTGAACTGCAATGCACTTACAATATTATGGCAGGTTAGTTTTACCATGAGAACATACAATATATGTAGTTCTGGTCTACAACATTGAAAGGGAGCTCTTTTGTTGGATAGAACATGAAATATTGCTATCATCTATTTTTTCCAGCTTTAAAAAATAGCTATATTGAATGAAAGATCTACATTTTGTGACTAACTTCACAATTTAAAATCTGAAATTATTTGGAGATGTGACCAACTATCATAAAAGGCAAAACCTAGTGAAATGAGTTTTCCAGCTTTATTTGTGCTGGTATTATCATCTGATAAATCGAAAACGATAAAAGGTGATTGGGGAAATAATTAAGAGCATTAAATAATGCAGGAGCAATTTTGTACATATTCTTTGCACGATAACATTGTTATTATACTGTATCTACTTATATTAATGTCTTGCAGCATCATACTAGAAATTGATAAATAAAAGTTCAAGGAGAAAAATGTGAAACAGTGGCATTTTTACTGTAAATACAGTACTGTGGAGGCAGATTGGAGCAAATATAAATACAACTGACAGATAGTAAGTTAAGGGAATCTTAACTCCAGGATAGAATTTGCTCAGCATTTAAAAACAGCACATTTCCTTTATTACCAAGATGGAATTCTTGAGAAATAAGTATTGCACTTTTTAGAAATTAGAATTCAAACAGCAACTTGGATTTCTTTAGTATGACAATATTAGTATAGTTAAAATATTGGCTTGAATCTTAATCCTAGACTCATCAAGAAAGGCCGATTCTCTTCTTAACCTTACTCTGCCCATTCTCCTTAGACTATTGATCTGAATTGTTGTATTTTCAGGAACTAGAACTTTAGTTGGTTGCAAAAAACATTGTTGGTTCCAAAATACAATTGTGGCTTTGCTGTTGGAAGTAATAAATTAACAAATGGTAAAGTTATTCAAATAGAGTAAGGGGGCGAACCAGTACAATAAAAAGGTAAATATTACTGATAAATTCTTCCAGTCCTGACTGGATTCTAACCTGCACCATCTCTAACACAACTAAAAAGTCCTGACACCTTAGTCCACTTGGCTGCTAGCTTGTCCGTATTATACAGTAAATCTGCTACAGTGTATTCACTATGCCAGCTGTTTTTACATTTTGTTTTAGAAGAAGAAAGATTCCAAAACCATTATAAAAATTTGTCAATGTCCATTATTTGATATAATTACGAATATTTTAATGCAACTAATGCCAACATTACACTAATTCTCTCAGGGAACCTAAAGCCTACTTACAAAGACATTTTTTGAACAAACAAACTTTGACCATTATATGAATTCTGAATGCCACAATGAGTTGACAAAATGGCAATAGAAAAACAAATTAAATTCTCTTTTCATGAACATATATTCAAATCCAATTATTCATAAACCCTATTAAATATCAACTTATACTTTCCAAATAAGACTGAGCAATAAGATAGCTAAGTAAAGTTGAGAGAGAGTTGATATTGGTTACTTTATATATTCAAATAATTAAATTAAAAAAAACCAATAAATTTTAAAATTTATTTGTTTTTATTGAAAATTTAATAATATGAATATAAGATAGCTAAGACTAATATAGTTTTACACCCTAGAAGAGAAAAAGCAATAAAGCTTATATTTGCAAAGTAGCAAGGAAACAATTTGCTGAGAAGTGAAAAAAGCAGATGGAAGAGTTCTGATAGAATAAATATTTTGTGCAAAATCAAGCAAATCAGATAGTCAAGATATTCATAATCAAAAACATATGTTAGAAAGGACATAATCATTTCATGTACTTCCTGTTTCTTTGTACAATTTTTAAACATTCTTGTATGTGTATCTTTTTATCAGAGTGGCCAATGGACCATTAGTCAACAAGACAAAATACCAGGAAATATTTGTTTTAGTAAAATCACTCATTGTAAAGAATAAGATTTTGAATTAAAATTAAAAAATAATAAATTTTTCACATCATAATTGACTTTACAAAAAGTCAGTACTATAGAAGGTATAAACCTGTGCGCTATAATAAGACACTAATTATCACAGGTAACAGTTTAACACTAACTGGACAGTTGAGTGAATGCACCAAACTGCAACACTGACATAGTGGAAAGAGGTCTACAGTGCAGAGAAAATGACGAGAAGATATTTCAACACAATCTTAGTGGTGGAGAGAGAAAGAGAGAGACAGAAACAGTAGTAAGAGCTGGACATAAATGGCTGTGTATCATGCGGTGAGTATGACAGTGACGTGAAACGTACGAAATCTTTTCACTCTGAGACCTCCATGGCACGCTGTCTTCCATCTCATCCTCGCTCTCATCCCCCTCATCTTGTGGACCAGAGGACATGTTGAGCGTCGAACAAGTCATAGTGTCTGGAACTGGAAGAATGCTAGGCCGTCTGCTTCCTAAAAATATGGTTTTAGTTTAATTATTATTGGAGTGATTTTACAGTAAAATAGTTAAAAGTAACGTTCTTAAAATGGGTATCTTAGAACTTGTGTTTCATGTTTTATTATAGTATTTTCTAGAGGTTATGTTTTTTTGTAAATTCATGAGTTAGCAGTGACGTAAGCAGTGGGTGGTACCAATATCTCTCCCTCCCCCTGAAATGCCAGTAACATTTTCTTCATGTAAACCATTAGAATACTCAGAATTGTACATTTGTAGAGTCGTAATAATTGCTGCACCCATGATATTGCTGTACATATATGAGAGGGCGGGAGGGTAAGTTAGTTAACATTTTTTTCTGTGCTTGCTGACTAAAGAACATTTGTTTAAAGATAATTCTTTAGCTAACATCTTTGACATAAGACTGGCCTAAAATGAGGTACACCGGAAGTCTTATTTTTATATATGAGTGATGAATGACGCTTTTCTTTAGCTTATCATTGAATATATAAATGCAACTTTATACTCCTACTTAGTTTTTAATTTTACTGAAATGCCAAATGAACCAGATAACCCTGTAGGATCAAGGGCATCGCCAATAACATAATAATACGATTATATTCCAAAACATTCTATGCAAGTGGTATAGTACTAACATTTATCCTCATTTTAAGATTTGCATTGTATCTTAGTATAATTTATTATTTTTTAGACTTAAAAAATACATTCCGGAATTTAAATAAATGTTATATTTCGATAGATTTCTTGTAAAGAGTAGATCTTTACTGGTTTAATTTTCAAAATAACATGTAAAAACTAAACAGTTTTTCAACTAACCTCGCCTTTGATTCAAAGTCTCTGGGCTCAAGAAGTTTGGATTGGTATCTACAGGTTTAGGCACGCCAAGATGGTTCCCTGTAATTCCCTGATCCGGAGGCTGAGTAGGTGTTGGATCTTTGGATTTCATAGGAGTCGTCCCTGTTTCTTGTGTTTCTGTTAACAATAAGCTTATTATATTTACTTCAATAAAACCCATCTAAACATAACACTATGAATAAAATAGAGTCTGAGATATTATTTTTAAGGGCTAGGTAAGTCTAAGCCTACGTAAGATGATGCCCATGAAACATTAAGTAATATATAACACAATACACATGTAATATGATAAATTACACATTTTTGAGGTCACTGACAACTCTTCATGTAGTTTGAGAGGTACTGAAGATTACTATGGATGAATAGTAGAGAGGGGACTAAATGATTAAATAATACCACACTATATATAAACTATACTGTTTGGTAAACTTACTGATATAAAAAAAAATAACTGTTTATGCACTTCATTACTACATAGGAACTTGAAATTTAGCATGCATGTTTTTAAAATTGGGCTTAAACTACAGGAAAATTCAGATATTGCCCAATTTTTTGTTTTAAGACTACTTTTTAGAACATAAAATGTATTTCAATTATCTATGGTTTTTGTATGGAAAATGTGCTGAAAAGTAGTGTTTCCTAACCATCTCTGAAGTTATAAGAATGAAAAATGTAAACCTGGCATATGCATAAGTCATAAGTTCCATTAATGCAGCCTTTCATTTATTTTTCCACTTTAAAACTTCAAAAATTAGATCCAAAACACCAAAGTTTTTAATATTAAATTGGGGGATTACATTTAAAGTATTCAACTATCAAAAATCTAATATCGCTGTTTGATTAAGTAATACTGATCATACAGTGGGAACTGGTTTTGTTAACATTGTGAATAACAATGAAAAAAGTGGTTAGGAAATATGTTATTGATTTTAACCTGACAATGTATAATGGGAAGAAATTAACCTTGAAAAAGATTTCAATGTATCGTATGATATATAAATTTAAAAATAATCTGCAAATGCAGCCACAAGGACCACGCAACTGGATTGCTTTTACTCGGAGACATATAAGGTCAGCACATCAGGTTCTGACGCCGTTAGTTCCAGCGTTCATTACCAGGATTTGCTACTAGGAAGTAACCTCCCAATTGACTCAAGACGCTCTGACAACAAGCTCTGAGGGCTTGGGGAAAACTTTACCATCCGCCATCATGGGAATCACATGCTCTGGGACAAGTAGCAAACTAATCAGGTAACGGGCCCCTCCTTAAATTTATTAGAGAATGAAATTATTTACATCTATAGAGAAGAAAGACTAAATGAGACTTAAGGATAAAATCATTTTAGTGACATTGTTAAAGTTACATCTAAAAAATCAAATTGTCTTTACTAAGAAAGATGTAATATGTAAAACATCTTTTCAAATATTTGACGGAAATGTATCATATCACAGAAAAATAATTATAAGTGTAACAGAGGATTCCTTAAACAAAAATTTAGAGTACATTGAATTACAGTTACGTCAGATCCAAGGGTCTTCTCCAATTAAATAAAGAAATACCTTTAACTGCATTAACTATTCTTATGACACCTACTCAGATACTTCATACAGCCAACTACCAAATTACATAAACAGGGAAACATTAAATGTTGTCAATGTTTTATATATCTTGTACTTAAATCGGTTGGCAGCTGGCATAGCTGGGAAATCACACAAAGTGACATTCTTAACAAAAGGGACTTCTCAAAGAATGAAAAAGATCTACACAGAATCTCCCCCAATCTACAAGATATCCCATAAAATGCAGGGTGACTTAAATCTAGAAAACCACTCCTTTGACTAGGTTCCTAGTTATTCTCAAATGAATTTTCACCAAAAACCTACTGGGCGTTAACTTGGGATATGTTTGACGGTCCAAACAAGTTTCTGGTATAAGACCCTATGGCTGTCATAGGTGGAATGAACCTTCCTCGTAAGGAATGGACTATGTTGAAACGTTTTTTTACGGTTGTTAGGAAATACAACTACTGGAAATATAAGAGTGGAATGGCAAATGATCAGTCATGTGATAGTAGAGTTGAAGTTTAAACTATGGATCACATAGTTAATGAGTGACAATTATGTTCTTTTCAGGGCGATTAGCTGTTCTTCAATCTAAGAAGCAGGTGTTGAATGATTACGAAACCTGGATTTGGCTCTGTGACAGGAGATCAATTTTTAAACATTAAGACACAAGTGCTTTGTACTTAAGATTTATTTTTATTTAGATGTTATTAATTGGTATGTTTTACATTTTTATTAGTTTAGTGGCCATACGATATATATATCGTAAATCAGATAAATCAATTCAATAAATTAAAGTAAGTTAGGCATCAAATACATCACAATATTTTTCACAAAAACATTGTGCTGGCGGTGGCTCAGTGGCTAAGGTTTCAGACTGCAGAGGGCAAGTTCTAAGGTTCGAATCCGCACTGAGCCAACGGTCGGTACTTCACTTGTTGAATAAAGTTCACACACATGCTTATAAGCCCATGTGAACTGGCGAGTGAAGTTTTTTTTTTAAATAAAAAACATTAGGATGTAGGATATTGCTGGCTTAAACTAAGTGGCAACTTAATAAGAGGTGATGAAGACTACTTACCATCAGTCTTATTAGAATTGTTCTGGTTGTGTAGGTTATTGGCCACAACAAATGCAGAGTTCTCCTCCTTAGTGATACTCATGTAGTAGCAGGTGTCAGTCTTCTTCATTATGTGTCTGGGCCCAGGGTTGAGGAGGATCGTCTCCTCGTAGAACTCAGGCAGCTCGGCCGGCCTCACTCCCACAAGTGCTACTCCATACCTGACAATGCAAAATATTCTTTAACACATGTACAAAAGTTGTCCAACATATCTTGACTCTGAGGGCTTTTGTGCTAAATTTGATTTCTATAGCATTTGTAGATAGACAATACATTGTTTTTGAAATTTGTTAATGATGGAGTATCAGATGAGGGAGACAAAGGTAGTTGGACATTTGCCATCATTACGTGAAAATTACCAATCACGACGTTTCGATTTGGTAAAACCCAAACCTTTTTCAAGTGCTAAAAACTAAATTACATCTACACAAACATGTTATAAAACTACGTTCTTAAACTAATAAACTTATCTACTTTAATAATTATCTACATTTTAACCTAGATCCTAGAATGGGGTACAACAAAATGAACTTCTGCTAAATATAAAAATCTTAACAGGGCTAAATTAATATAACCATTTAGGCGCTGTCAATGTCACGATATCAACGAAAAATGTTAAAACACAATTAAATTAATATTCAAATCAGACTGAATTAAGATTACATTAACTAATCACAAATAAAATAAATATATGGTACCTGAAAAACACTATCAATTTAAAATAACATTCGACATGCACAAAAAATGATATATATGACTCGGAAGGACTGAGACTACTATTAAAATTACATTTTAACCTGAAAAGACAACAATTATTAGGAATAAAACAATACAATAATCAAATATTACAAAAATGATGAAGTCTTACGACCCGCAGTGACAATGGCGTCTAGACGTCCCAGACACGAAGTGAGGATGATGTCTGTGTATGGTTGTTGTGAAGTGTAGTGTGTATGTTTGTCTTGTCCCCGTGTTTTATCACCTTGGAGGGAACTTCATAGACACTGCATTTGGATTGTATCGTCCTCACTTCTTGCCTGGGATGACTAGACGCAATTGTCACTGCGGGTCTTAAGACTTCATCATTTTTGTAATATTTGATTATTGTATTGTTTTATTCCTAATAATTGTTGTCTTTTCAGGTTAAAATGTAATTGTAATAGTGGTCTCAGTCCTTCCGAGTCATATATATAATTTTTTGTGCATGTTGAATGTTATTTTAAATTAATAGTGTTTTTCAGGTACTATATATTTATTTTATTTGTGATTAGTTAATGTAATCTTAATTCAGTCTGATTTGAATATTAATTTAATTGTGTTTTAACATTTTTTCATTGATATCGTGACATTGACAGTGCCTAATTGGTTATATTAATTTAACCCTGTTAAGATTTTTATATTTAGCAGAAGTTCATTTTGTTGTACCCCATTCTTTGATCTAGGTTAAAATGTAGATAATTATTAAAGTAGATTAGTTTAAGAACGTAGTTTTATAACATGTTTGTGTAGGTATAATTTAGTTTTTAGCACTTGAAAAAGGTATGGGTTTTACCAAATTGAAACGTTGTGATTGGTAATTTTCACGTAATGATGGCAAATGTCCAACTACCTTTGTCTTCCTCAAATAGACAACACAGTTTTAATTACTCCAATATTTATTTACATAGTTTTAATTAAGTCCAAGGCAACTTTGATATATTTGTTGCTTCTACAAACTTGAGTGTTTGATCTATGTTACTTATAATACATGATTGACATGTACTGTATAGTATATTTATCCTAGTAAAATTCTAATGTTGATGTAATTAGTTTTTAGAATTAATGTAATTGCCAGCGTGTTGGCTCAGTGGTTAAGGATTCGGACTGTGGAGGGCAAGGTCCAAGGTTCGAATCCCCACTTAGCCAGCGGATTCGAATAAATAAATGACTGGTCTGTAGCGTAGTTGGTTCAATTCCAGCTTCATGTGCTAAAGGTTCTCAGTTCGATCCCAATCAGAGTCAATACATTTTGAAAGGAATCAGCTGATAATCACCGGCTGTTCATTTGTCATTGGGCTATTAATTATTGACACTTTCTAAGGAATAGTCGGCCTTAGTTTGTAACAATGACTACATTCACTCATCTACACTCATCACACTCATTCGAAATCCATATTCAACCATATCTTGATGATTGGCGTCTTATGATTAAAAAAATAAAAAAATATATATAAATAAATAAATTTTACTCGTCAAATAAAGTTCACGCACAGGCCTGCAGGCCCACGTGAAGTCTACCATTAGAAAGGTCTACTAATTAATATCCCAGTAACCAGGATAAGGACCTAAAGCTTAATGTGGAATTCATACCACATAGGAACAATGAACATCTGAACCATCGTCACCACCAAACACCGACACCTGTCTTCTATAGTAGTGTCCATGGCAATGGAAACTTTTGAACAGAAGCCATGCCGTATTAAGATGACTGAGCATAAAACCTATTTCCTAATATCTCCATAAAAATGTCACTGAGTAGTTGGGTTTCAGCACTGCGCTATGAGTGTCATCAACTACACACACTCACACTATCAAATTAAAATGTTTAGATCAATTTCTATATTGATAGACAAACGAGTAATCAAATTAATAAATATTTTCAGTTTAATATTTTGCTGTAAGAATTAAATAATATATTTATATATTTGGTGTGAAAACTTACTTTCTATGTGAATGAAAACTGGCATAAGTGAAACTCTTCCCCTCATATTCTCCAAAGAATCTACTATCTTCTAGAAGAATATGATAGATTTCATTGCCTGAACATCGGCCGTAGAGTCTGTGCCATTCTTCTGACGATGTTTGTCCTTCTCTGAAAATATTATGAGTATATTTACTGCAAATTTATGAATTAATGTACGATTCACTTACCATTTCATGGATGGCACTTTTTGAATATTGAAAAAAAAAAAAAAAAACTAATGCTGTGATAGGAGCTACAGGACATCAGCAAACTTACCTTAGAGGATATGTCCACTAACACAGTAAAGAGGTGAATATATAAAGAAATAATATATACAATGCATTTGAAATTAATTGTATATGAATAGTTTTCTATACCGGTAAGAAATTAGTTGTGATACATATTTTCACAGGTTCAATAGGACACAGATTAAATAAAAAAAATTGTAATGAATTAAAGATGCTGATATCCATGTTAAATACAACTTAATATCTTATTATTTGAATTATTCTATGCTGTCAATAAATTATGTGCCATAGCAAAACACATAACTGTACACATTTTCTAGTTAAAATTTGTGGCAACAGTATATATATATTTTTTTCTTTTACTATTACTCTAGTCTGATTTGCATATGGCTATTATCTCAATAAAATATTTTGTTGGATTCTTATTCCATGCTAATTTTTAGGCAATAATTGTAAAAGAATAACAAAAAAATACACAAATCGATTTTTTTAAAAGTTATTTTATGATAATTTTAATGGTTTGAATTTGGTGTAAATGAGTAAAACATAAAATACGCACTAAATGACTTATAATTTAAATTGTACTTTTAAGGAATTTTTATTACATTTTTAGATTTTTTAAGGAGTAAATTATAAAATAAAAATGTTACCAAATAGTGCACTCTAGTCTAAATTTTGTACTAAGGATTTTTATTAATAAAAAAAAAAAAAAAAAAAAAAAAATAGGGCGGTAAAATATTTAACACATATCTCTAAAAAAAATACTTCTAAAATTATCCATAAAATGACAAATCTCACAATATGATGAACTTAAAGCTATAAGAAATAAAAAAAGTAAGTTACAAATAGTGTGAAATAAAAATTGGAATATATTTTTACAATTTTGAATGACAAATGAACATTATTTGGATTGCTGGGTCACCTTTATGTTAAGATTGGCATACCATTACCAAACAATAATATGTGTAAAGATAATCTGACCAAACAATGTGCTAGAATATTTTTGCCTTTTAAAATTATTTCAAAAATGGATGACAAGATCTAAAAAAAGGCAAGCGAAGTTAAGTTGTTGGTTCAAAGGAAATGGTTTCATATACAAAAATATGAAAAACAAATAGTTTGATCTTACTGTCCTCTAGATGTGTGTAGAAGGAGTGTAACCAGAGTAGAGGCTCCAGGACACGTGCAGTTGTTAGCAAGCAGGGCGTATTTTAGCTCATCCTCGCAGACCACATGCTCAGCAAATTTTACATGCAGTTTATTCTCAGGCCGGAAGATTTGAACATATTGAGGCACACTTGGAGCAAAATCCTTGACAGCCCACGATCTTAATATCGTGTGCTCATCCTGCAACGGTTCCACACTATCATAAAATATCTTTAAGAGAACCTATATGAATAATAATATCTCTTTGATACATGGCTTATTGGATCTTTACCGTTAATTCACTACCATAACCGTAATATAACGTACTAAACCAAATCTAACATAACGTAACTAAACCTAACATAACATAACCGAACCTAACATAACATAAACAAACCTAACATTAACGGAAACGATCTGGCTTATTTAGAAGATTATTTCTATACTCATACATTATAGAATTGTAAATCAGGAATTATTGAACTTCTGTAGATCATGCTATGACAACATGTTTGTATTATTTTTATAAGAATACTGATAAACCAGTTTTTATAATCAATATATCTTTACTGATCATACAGTTTGAAGGTAGAGTTTAGGGTATGAGGTACTTTAAAGTAGTTTGTATTAAAACATTTTATTTGTTGTGAGCAACAAATAGTTTAACTAATTATAAAAATTAAAGGCCGTATGGTGCCTCCGGAGATTAATTTTCTTGATCAATATATTACAGAAAATACTGTGAAGTAATATAAAAATAAAGAGTTTTGTAATCAATTACATTTAATGTAATTTTAAAATTATTATAAAAATGCAACTTACTTCTATTAATACTTTAGTATAATTTAATTGTTTTATCGAAGGTCCATGGACAAAATCATTCATTAGTTATCCACATTTACACACACTTTTGGCCAAATATCAAAGACTTTGATCCAACTCTTCCATGGGTTTTAACGCTGTATTTTTTAAGATTTCTGTTCTAAGAAAACTAAAAGCTTAAAGAAATAAAAGAAAAAATATTTAAATTGTAAATTGTTGGATTGGAAATTTAACAGACTACAACAATTTATTCTTGACAACATTATTTAAAATAAATTATTTTTACCTACTTCACTTAAAAAATTAATACCACCAACATTTAGAAATGAAAAACTTTAATAAGTTTTTAATTTCTGTTCAATTAAACTTTATATGGATGAGTAGTGTGCACAACTTCAACTCTTATCGGTTAAGTCGTTCTAAAGTTATAAATTATTTAGTAAAAAAAGGAACAAAATGGCAGATATCTGGGAACAGAAGTATTTTGGGAAATATCTTTACAGTACATTCTTTCTTTATTTCGGCCCATAGAATCAGTTCCTAAAAAACGCAGTTCTGCGCATTGTACTATATAGTACATGAACAAATTTTAAACTGTAAACTTACAGCAGCAGTCTTGTCAGCATAGTTTCTCGCCGCCAAAACGAAGCATGCTTCAGCTTCATTCATCCTGGCTCGAGCAAGGTCTACATCCTTCAGACAGGACCCTTGGATGTAAATGACCCTCTGGGCCCAGATGGGTACCTGAAGTATCATTCGCATCGTTGTGTCCAACTCCATGGGGGACAGTAATACAACATAGTAGTCCTGAAAAATTGTGTAAATAACAGATCTCTCGCACATGTGTGATTATAATCATTGACTATAGAAACAGACTGTCCCCGCACTATACGGGCTTAGCACCAGCAGTCCCCCTATCTCTGTCTCTCTCTTCATTCCTCTCTCTGTTTCTCTCTTGCACACACTGAAGTGACTAGTAGAGTCATAATAAATTTTGAGAGGGATCAGCTGATAACCACCGGCTGTTCATTTGTCGTTGAGCTATCAATTAATGATAATTTCTAAGGAATAGTCAGCCTTAATTTGTAGCAATGACTACATTCGTTCATCTACACTCATCACACCCATTTGAAATCCATATTCGATCACATCTTAACAATCGTCGTCTTATGAATAAATAAAGAAATAAATAGCTGAGCTAATAGTTCGTCAAATAGTCCTCTGAGCGCTTATTTGAAACCAATCACTGTTAAATAGCCAATTCTACAGCAATTGCATTTCCTTGGATGGTCGGTCTGTTTGTTTCTATAGTGAATGTTATTGTATAAACAAAGAGCAACAGAAAATCTACCCTATCAAAACAATACAACTCCATTCCCTCAAGTAAAGATCAAAATTAAATATTCTATAAAAACTCATTCTAAATTACCTTACAAAATGAAATAAAAAACAAATTATGGGAACATTTGAATGATGTTCCAAATTTCCTGAGAAAATATGCTGTTGCTGCTTTTCGACTAAAAACCAACATAACTATCTTAGGAAATTTCTTCATTGCTTTGGAATTTATGAAAATTCAAATTATGTTTATGTTAATCATCAGACCATATGGACAAAAACCATAACAAAAAACAATTCACATTGTAGATATTGAGAATCCAGGCCACTAATGAGTTAATGAATTTTTTTCAAATACTTTGTTGTTTAAAAAAGTTAGTATATAATCTTTTTAAAGATTCAACGAGTAAACTGTAGAAAAAATATTGTATTGAAGGTTTTATGCATTCAAAAAATGTTTTCCATCCATAATAGGAAAGCGCTATTGTCGCTAATAATGTTTCACTGTAAATCATTTTGAATAGTATTTTAGTAGACTTGACTTATATCATGAGGTTTATAAATACCAATAGCTTAGCTAATTGTTATAAATACAAATCTAATCATTTATGAACCAATTTTTACAAATGATGTGTCATTATATTTGGAATTACATTTTCTAAGCTATTGTTATTATATTGCTTTTTATAATATTGAAACTTTTCGAGATATTTAATGTTCATCATTTTTAAATGCTGCAATTTTGAAAAGGCAAGTGGTAATTTAGCAATTTCACTTCTTATAATAATATTTGAACTCATTTTTGTAATTCAACAGGTTTTTAATTTAAATATAAGTGCTTTCCACCAGTTATGCCATCAATACTATTACGGTAATAACCTTTCAACCATAACTACCAAAGAGCACTTATTTTGAAATTAAAATACTGTGGTAAAAAGAATGAGTTCAATTATTAAACCATCTTGATTCCAACAGACAACTAATATGCCTTACCTGATTCAGGAGAGACTGGCACAAATTTACTCAGATAATTTTGAGTAATAATAAAAAATTTGTTCAGATAACTAGTGGCAATAGCCACTAGTTATCTGAACAAAACTGCCAAGTTTAAAATCATTTGCTCAATTTGTTTTGGAGATATAAATATTTTTATAAAAACACAAACGGAAATACAGACAGAAAAAGACATACGTTTGTATATACTGTTTTGCTTGATTTTGTGTCTACTATACTCTGTAAATTTGTGCCAGTCTCTCCTGAATCAGGTAAGGCATATTAGTTGTCTGTTGGAATCAAGATGGTTTAATAATTGAACTCATTCTTTTTACCACAGTATTTTAATTTCAAAATAAGTGCTCTTTGGTAGTTATGGTTGAAAGGTCATTACCGTAATAGTATTGATGGCATAACTGGTGGAAAGCACTTATATTTAAATTAAAAACCTGTTGAATTACAAAAATGAGTTCAATTATGATTTTATGTCTGTAATAATATGGAAAATTAAAGTCTGTGATGGAATTTTTATTGTGGTTTTCAATAAAAGGGAGAAGAAAAGATTATGTTGTAATCCATCTTGAGACTGGTTACACTCTTTCAAAAATTACTTTCTCATTTGCATATACAATCTATTGTTTTTATTCTATTATACCATCATTTGTATTTTATTTTGTTGGTTATGGGGATTCTTAATATCACATACAACCTTTCATAATAACAAATTTTAACAATTTGGATTTTGATGTATTAAAATGTAACTATCTACACGCACAAAATTTAACATTTCTGACTTTTTATTTTGATCTTGTAGCAAAGATCAGGTAAGTAACAAGTTTCATATAATAATAAATACTAATTTAGTTGTTTTGTTTACTTGTCCTTTGTAAAAAAACAAGAACCTAAATGGGGATTGTGGATATTTCAGCAAACATTTACTTTAAATGTAATTGCAAAAAAGGTAGGAGACACTAAAACAAAGCTCCCTACCATTTTATTCTCTTGTATAGCTAACCTAAATTTAATTATGGTACTGAATATTTACATTTTATTCAATAAAACAGAAAATTTATCTTTGGTTGCTGTTAAAGTGAGCAATTTTTTTATTATAATGAGAGGCCAATCTTCTTTGTAACCTTACTCTGCCCTTTCCCCATAGACTTTTGATCTATACGAGGAAATGAAATGAAAAACGTCTTTATTTAATCAGGCGAAGTTGGGACTAAAAAGTTCTTTCTACCACTTAACCTGATTCAAAAATAATTACAATTAACAATTTTGTTTTTAAATTTAGTAATTACAACTGAATTAAAGTAACAATAACTAATATAATACAAAAAATAATTAATTATCCTAAAGAAAAAAATATTAATAATCATAGTGAAATGATATATGTAATTACAGTATGAAATAAGTTAACAGATTTAGAAATAAAAATATGAAATTCCACTTACACCCTCACACATGCTCTCTTCAACTGGACCACACGCTTGTTCACACATTTATTAACTTAATAGCAAATCATAAAAACTGAAAAAGAAAAAAACCCTTACAAACCACATTCATACATATCCTCCAGATGTTTGCCAAATACCACCGGCCATCATCGGACCCACACGCTCATTCACACATTTATTAACTTAATAGCAAATCATAAAAACTGAAAAAGAAAAAAACCCTTACAAACCACATTCATACATATCCTCCAGATGTTTGCCAAATACCACCGGCCCTCATCGGACCCACACGCTCATTCACACATTTATTAACTTAATAGCAAATCATAAAAACTGAAAAAGAAAAAAACCCTTACAAACCACATTCATACGTATCCTTCAGATGTGCGCCAAACACCACCGGCTATCATCGGACCCGCAGGAGAAAGGCTTTTAACTCCGCCCTGAGGCGATGATAATTATCCATGTTCCTCATACCATCTGGAAGGGAATTCCACAGACGGCAAGAATTTACTGTAAACGATTTATTGAATATTGAAGTTCTATGAGTAGGAATACAAAGAAGCGAAGCAATACAGAGTTCTCTTACTCTGTCTGAAGGAACTTATTCAGTCAGAGTAAGTGGGCAAACCAGCACAGTAGAAGGTGAATATTACTGATAAATACTTCCAGTCCAGGCCGGACTCAAACATGCGCCATCCCTAACTAGGCTTAAAGTCCTGACGCCTTAGACCACTCTGCCACTGGCTCGTCTAATTATGTAATATGACTTATAATTAATATAACAAATTATCTACTATAAATGAATACCTGAAGCAAAGGATGGGCGTAAAACTCATTTAGAAAATCCATGATCGTATCTGCATGGAGTGTTGTACTGCAAACCACAACATGTTTCTCAGACTGTGCTCTGTGCGAGGAATACGAGCCACCGAGTTTTTGTCTTTCCATCCATGTAAACGCCAATTGTTCAAACTAAAAATATGCAAGGAAGTATAAATTATGATTAAAAATTACTGGTATTTTTCATCGAGAATACTATTTCTACAGTAGCTGTATTTTATTTTACAGAAAAGTAATCAGCTTTTTGTGATTAAATTTTGTTTACTTCAATCAAAATGTTATCAACATGATTAGTTTAGACTTAAAGAATTTCCTAGCTAGAAATATAATAAAAATTGGAAAAAACGAGAAAAATCATCATATAATGGGAGGGAAGCCACAAGTTTCTGCCTAGAGAGAATTATTAGAGAATATAATTGTTATTAGAGGATAGTTATGCCTATCAAGCTATTATTTGTCATGGGTGGGTGGTGGAGAATCAAAAAATGATTTTGAAATCTCCTCATTAAACATTAATCATTTGCTGCGGTTCGTTAACTCTGTTCTCTCTTGCTTATTTGTGAACCATTTTATTGTCAAGTATATATTTATTTGGTTTAATTTGGGTTTGAAACAACCTTTGCTCTGCATTTTCAAGGTAAAAAAAAATTAAGGCATGTAGTTCAGAAAAGATGTAGCGTGAGTATCTTAGTTTAGCTTGTAAACTAAGAATTATTGATATTCATCCATTCTTCCCACAAACATATAGTGTACATTTAACAGAGTGATCTAAAAAAATATTACAGCAATAAAGGAGACTAATTTATCTGATTTATAGAGAAGAGACTTTGTTTTGTCCTTTTTTTCATTTGGTGGTTAAGAGATGAGGAACATAGATTGAAAAAAAAGAGTACTTTCACCATTGTAGGTTCCATTCATTCTTAGGATTATTTTAGTATTTTTTGAACATGTAACAAAACTTCATTAACACAACACCTAATAACTGAATAGACTGTATAACTCGACAGTCAACCGCTGGCAGGGTGCAAGTCTAACTCGACAGTCAACCGCTGGCAGGGTGCAAGTCTAACTTGATAGTCAACCGCTGGCAGGATGCAAGTCTAACTCGACAGTCAACCGCTGGCAGGGTGCAAGTCTAACTCGATAGTCAACCGCTGGCAGTGTGCAAGTCTAACTCGATTGTCAACCGCTGGCAGGGCGCAAGTCTAACTCGATAGTCAACCGCTGGCAGGGTGCAGTCTAACTCGACAGTCAACCGCTGGCAGGGTGCAAGTCTAACTTGATAGTAAACCGCTGGCAGGGTGCAAGTCTAACTCGATAGTCAACCGCTGGCAGGGTGCAAGTCTAACTCGATAGTCAACCGCTGGCAGGGCGTAAGTCTAACTCGATAGTCAACCGCTGGCAGGGTGCAAGTCTAACTTGATAGTCAACCGCTGGCAGGGTGCAAGTCTAACTTGATAGTCAACCGCTGGCAGGGCGCAAGACTAACTCGACAGTCAACCGCTGGCAGGGCACAAGTCTAACTTGATAGTCATCCACTGGCAGGGTGCAAGTCTAACTTGATAGTCAACCGCTGGCAGGGTGCAAGTCTAACTCGATAGTCAACCGCTGGCAGGGTGCAAGTCTAACTTGATAGTCAACCACTGGCAGGGTGCAAGTCTAACTCGATAGTCAACCGCTGGCAGGGTGCAAGTCTAACTCGACAGTCAACCGCTGGCAGGGTGCAAGTCTAACTCGACAGTCAACCGCTGGCAGGGTGCAAGTCTAACTCGACAGTCAACCGCTGGCAGGGTGCAAGTCTAACTCGATAGTCAACCGCTGGCAGGGTGCAAGTCTAACTCGATTGTCAACCGCTGGCAGGGTGCAAGTCTAACTCGACAGTCAACCGCTGGCAGGGCGCAAGTCTAACTCGATAGTCAACCGCTGGCAGGGTGCAGTCTAACTCGACAGTCAACCGCTGGCAGGGTGCAAGTCTAACTTGATAGTCAACCGCTGGCAGGGTGCAAGTCTAACTCGATAGTCAACCGCTGGCAGGGCGCAAGTCTAACTCGATAGTCAACCGCTGGCAGGGTGCAAGTCTAACTTGATAGTCAACCGCTGGCAGGGTGCAAGTCTAACTTGATAGTCAACCGCTGGCAGGGCGCAAGTCTAACTCGACAGTCAACCGCTGGCAGGGCACAAGTCTAACTTGATAGTCAACCGCTGGCAGGGTGCAAGTCTAACTTGATAGTCAACCGCTGGCAGGGTGCAAGTCTAACTCGAAGTCAACCGCTGGCAGAGTGAAAGTTTAACTCGATAGTCAACCGCTGGCAGGGTGTAAGTCTAACTCGATAGTCAACCGCTGGCAGGGTGCAAGTATAACTCGACAGTCAACCGCTGGCAGGGTGCAAGACTAACTCGACAGTCAACCGCTGGCAGGGTGCAAGTCTAACTCGATAGTCAACTGCTGGCAGGGTGCAAGTCTAACTCGACAGTCAACCGCTGGCAGGGTGCAAGTCTAACTCGACAGTCAACAGCTGGCTGGATGCAAGTCTAACTCGATAGTCAACCACTGGCAGGGTGCAAGTCTATCTCGACAGTCAACCGCTGGCAGGGTGCAAGTCTAACTCGACAGGCAACCGCTGGCAGGGTGCAAGTCTAACTCGACAGTCAACCGCTGGCAGGGTGCAAGTCTAACTTGACAGTCAATCGCTGGCAGGGTGCAAGTCTAAATCGACAGTCAACCGCTGGCAGGGTGCAAGTCTAACTCGACAGTCAACCGCTGGCAGGGTGCAAGTCTAACTCGACAGTCAACTGCTGGCAGGGTGCAAGTCTAACTCGACAGTCAATCACAGGCAGGGTGCAAGTCTAACTGGGTTTAAACAATGTGTATTTCAAATTTAAAGCATACACAAGGCTTTATATTATGTATCAAATACATTGTAGGAACCATTGTGTTATTTGAAACAACATGGATCGTCTGAAATGGATATTTTATTATTTCAATGACTCCGTGACGTAGAAGCTAGGTCCTGAATTAAAAAAAATCTCCAATTAAACAATTATGTCAGTACATTTAGCTGTACGTACTATAATTGTTGTTGTATATTTTAGATTTCTTTGCAAACACAATAAATATACACACGTATGTTGTAAATTTATGATGTAACTCAAGAGGATTGTGTGTTAAATTTCTAAATCCATTAAAAATATATTGATATTCTGGATAACTCAACAGCCCCCAAAATGGACACCTCTGGGCCCACGAAGTGTCGAGTTAAGTTAGTCAGTTTGGCTTGGTTTTAACTCAAGTGTCGAGTTAGTGGGGTTTATCTGCATTTCCAAACATGCATAATTTTAATCTTTCAAGGACCAAGAGTTATACTTCAATCATAAATCCAGTTCCATAGACTCTCTAAAATCACAATCATAATTACTTTATTACAAATTAACTTTAGTCAATCAGTTGATTTTAACAGGTAGTACATAAGCCTTAATATTTTAAATATTAAATACTTTTTTATAAATGCATGGAATTACAGTTTATTAAGATAATGATTAAGACCAAACTATAGCCTCACCTGTGTGGGAAGGACAATGAGAGCAACACATATCATTATGACCATATATAACTGAGATGGCCAAATGTCAGGCACAAAGTCTCCGTAACCTACAGTAGAAAAGGTGACAACAACGTAGTACGTTGACTGGAATAGGTTCAAATGCCTATGACCGGCACGTTGAAAATGTTGGATACCACAGACACTGAAACAAGACATATAGGAGATAAATACAGAATTGTAGGTTGAGGTTAACTAGAACTCTATTATTTAGCCTAGGATTAACAGTTTAACATGTTTTGACTTTGAGAGAAGCACAATGGGAAAGTATTCTGTCTCACTGGAGGCTAGATCTTAGTTGGATGTTTGACAACCCATCGTTGTAGTCCCTTGATAAGGTTGTTTTTGACGTTAATGATGAAAATTAAATGTTTAGTAAGGAATCGCAGCATAAGAATTTAATGTCTATAATAATGAAATCTCAGAGAAAGATCTTTCAGACTATAGCTAGATAAAAGGAAAATTAATATGGATAAAAGAGAATTGCTTGGAAGAGGTGTTGAGACGAGAGCTAGGGAAAGATTGAAGAGGCTATAAAGAACTATTTATTTGCTACGCAGTATCAGTGAAAAAATAATAACAATAATAAATACTAAAAATAATAATAATAAGAATAAGAGTAAGAACTCTTTATTCCATTGATCTTTACAATAAAGAAATAGGACACGTCAAATAACAATGCATTAAGACACACTCTCAACTTAATTCCTACAACTAAAAACAACTATATTTAATTACAGTACATTTAAGTTTGTATGTTAAAAATTTACATCAAAATTACAATTCAGAAATTCATTTGTATTTATTTATTGTAAAAGGGTGCTGTATTAGCCAATTATAAATACTATTTTTAAAGAGTTTAAAACTCACAGTTCTTGCACTATTAGGCAGCTTATTAAAGAAACGAATACAGTTGAGTTTGAGATGTGCCAGTTTTGGCCAATCTATGAGGAAGTATGTTAAGCTTAACTCCACCTCTAGTATTATAGTGGTGAACATAGTGAACATCGTTTTTAATAGGAAAGTTTTGTAAATTTGATTCGGTATAGAAAAGTACCTGAAAAACATAGAAATTTATAACTGTAGGAATTTTGAGTTCGATAAAAAGAGGTTTAGAGTGAGTAAGTAATCCAACCCCTGCAATATTACAGACTGCCTTTTTCTGTAATAATAGAATATCATTTACAAGAGCAGAATGGCCCCAAGCTAAAATACCATACAGTATATGTGATTGAAGAAGACCAAAATATGACATTCTTAAGTATTCAAAACTTACAAAGTTTCTCAATTTCCATAGTAAGTAATTTACTCTTGATATTTTTTTGCAAATTTTTCCAATATGCAAGGATCATTGTAACCTTGAATCGATGCGGAATCCCAGAAGGCTAACAGACTCAAAGTTAATAATTAATCATTCCCTGTTGACGTTTTCTTTTTCACATAATTCAGAGACAGAGTTTCCTCTATTTTTATCTATCCCTCCAGGTTTCCTCTTCCCCCATTTGTTCTCTTTATCATTGTCCTCTCCACATCCCTCTCTACTTAGCCCTCCACATTCTTCCTTTTCCACCTGCCCTTCTTCCTTTTTCTTCTTTTTCCAGGACTATTCTCGGAAATCTATTATTTCACATCCTCTTCACATGCCCCATTCCACATCTTGTAGTGACATCATTTTGAACTTGTCTCTGATTATATAATTTCTTACCTATTTCATTTGTGATGACTGTAATCGGCTTAAATCACCTTTTGTCCATGTCCTAAAAATAATGATTTATTTTTTATAGCAAATTTGACTTATTTAGAGTTGTTAAAGATTATTATAACCAAATTGTGACTTAGATATCCACCTTTAAGTTTATAGTTTTTAAAATTGATTATTAGATAGTTGTTATATAAATTATTATTTAGTTGATGGTGTATTAAAAATAAAAACAGTAGTTAAGAGCCTTCAGAGGCTGTCGGCCATGTTGGTTTGAATCCCATAAGAACAATATTATTTTTTAACCGGACATACGATCACACATATCCAAACTAAACAGTTATTTTAAAACAGATTTTCCAAACAAATAGCATTTTATCAAGAATGAAATTACACGTTTGAATAGCTTTGAGAATTTCTAATTAGTTTCATAGAAAAAAATATAACAAATATTTAGTTTTAAAGTTTTTATTTTCACCTATTTTTCAAAAATAAGCATATGTATTTAAAATATCAAAAGCAAACCCATGCGCAATATGATAAAGTTTAAAATGGCACCTCATACAACAATTTTAGTCAACAAATAACACAAAAATATGGATTCGCAAATAAAACTGTTCTTATGGGATTTAAACCAACATGGCCGACAGGGTCTGCAGAGTCTTAATAACTAAATATATATAATATATATAATATATATGGTACCACCCATACACATACATTGGTATTCACCCACCCGCCCACCCATACACGTACAGCGGTATTGACCCACCCGCCCGCCCATACACGTACAGTGGTATTGACCCACCCGCCCACCCATACACGTACAGCGGTATTGACCCACCCGCCCACCCATACACGTAGAGTGGTATTGACCCAACCGCCCACCCATACACGTACAATGTTATTGAACCACTCGCCCACCCATACACGTACAGTGGTATTGACCCACCCGCCCACCCATACACGTACAGTGGTATTGACCCACCCGCCCACCCATACACGTACAGTATTATCAAAATTGATATTATTTGTATTTAATTTTATCGACATATCTCTATTAGTTACTGTTCATCAGGACTTATGTACAATACTAATATAATGTTAGTAAACATTATATGTAGCAATAATTAATAAATATATATGTTTAGATTAATCTGTATCATAAAATTGACAACTAATAAAATAGCAGCTTTACAATAACCCAATTTGTTAACAATTAATTAACACAGGAACATCAGCAGGAATATTGTATAATTCTTGATAATGGAATGGAAGAAGGTGCAATCTGTATAATCTTGTTTTCTTTGTATAATCTAATGAAGTTTAATTGAATTACCTTCATATAGTTGGTCTTAGTCCCTATTATTCTCTTAGTTTTCAATATTTATTAGTGAGATAGCAAGGTTGTAATGAGGTTAAGCATACACGCTGTTTGTTAATATAATTAGGTACTGCTTGATATTTTGTAGGTATAGTATTACATTAGCTACTTAAAACTTCTAATACAAACTAAAAAATGCTTCATTAGAATAATATTAGTATATTAGAGAGATAGGACATCAGCAAACTTACCTTAAAAGACAAGTTCACTAACATCAGAGTAGTAGTCACAAACACAAAATAGACACAATGCCTGTAGTGTTGAAAATTTGTGAGATTGTGTCTATTTTGTGTTTGTGACTACTACTCTGATGTTAGTGAACTTGTCTTTTAAGGTAAGTTTGCTGATGTCCTATCTCTCTAATATACTAATTCCTGGCCTAGTGCCCTTTAACCTAACCATTAGGATAATATGTAAGAAGGAAAGGCGAATACATTCATACCTCTTTTTGTTGAACTGAAAATGTTACACTTTTTATTTATTTATCTTTAAAGTCTTAACTATATTTTCTAACATTAATGGCAATCATGAAACAAATACTGTACACAGATCTCAATGCACTAGAAATGCAGATTTGATCAGGTTGCCTAAAGCTAAAACCTAATTTTTTAAAAACACTTTTGTGTTTCTTGGTCAACATTTTATAACCAAATACAAAAGGATAGATTAAGTTTCAAATCAATAACCCTTTTAAAAAAATTTCTAAAAGAGGTACTTATGAAAATGTCCTTGAACAAAATTAACAATTTGTATACAATTCTACAGTAAAATATATCAAAGGATCTTCTAAAGTAAGAACTCAATTTAAAGTGTTATTTTAGCAGTTTGGCTAAACACATGTTATGCGTTTACTCCACTTCAAATAAATAATTGATACGTAATGTTATGTTATCTCATTTAATATTCTCTATTAACGGATAACATCAATATTGAATTCTTGTTATTTTGTTTACGTCGGGTCAAATTGTCTAACTCCATCACACGGTCAGAAAATTTCATTCCCTTGCTTATTTGTTTTCAGAGTTATAGGTCACTTCCACATATAATTTTAAATAAAAATGTTTATTTTATATAACTCTATAATAAGGTGCTTTGCATGGACAATATGTTTTGTATAAACTTTTAAATAAAAACACAGAGTAGTGATTGTAGTTAAAATAATCATGTACTTCTTTATACTATTACAGTCATATGTCTTTAATTTGCAATGCATTTCAACTAATCTATATTTACATTCTTATTGTAAGACTACAGAGCGATTTGCAAAAACATTTGATTGTAAATTGAATTTGAGTGAAGGTATCCAAGAATGTAAATTTGTTATAATTACTTTTTCTGAAAACAAAAATTATTTTTATTTGAATATTACTATCATAAATTAGCGTACTCCGATTACAGATAATATATGTTGACCAAACCTACACTCAAATACAAATATCAAAACTATAAATAGCTTCAAAGGAAACCTATAATCTACTATCTAGTATATTTTTAATTCTATTACAACAGTTTTTATGACATTGAAAGTGTTATGCTTCTAGCTAGCTCACTAGTCAGTTCTTCTGCTTTCAAGCATACGGCCAAGGGTTTGCTATACAGCAATATATTGTTGTCCTTCAATAATGATTGTATGTATGCCACTGGCGTTGATAGAAAAAATCATCAATATCTGATATAGATTTTAATAGATTGAATTTGCTGACTAATCAATCTAGGTAAATACATGATCGCCCAGCCATATCGATTACGTTCAGTTTTTGACCTTTACCACAGAGAAAAAGAAACAGAGGTTGCTTTCTTATGGTCGCCTCAGCGGCAGTTACCACTTATATATTTGTAGTAATCTTTTTTTTTATTAATTCTTAAGATGCTGATCGTCAAGATATGGGTGAATATGGATTTTGAATGAGTGTACATGAATGAGTGTAGTCATTGTTACTATCTGAGTTTTACTTGGCTCAGAAAAGACTATTTATTAATAGCCCAATAGCCAGGGCAATAAATTACTATGTTAATCTTTTAAGATTTGGAGGACTATCAGGGGAGGGTCTGACTAAGGCGATCGCCCTGCCATCTGCACAGAGAATAGGACAAATAACTACTCAAAACCCCACGTTTCTATACCTTGACACCCAATCAGCACATTAAATAAATAACTAAACTCGATCATTTACATTATCACAATCATTCACCCCTCATATTTGCCCATATTTTCATTCCGATCAGCATCTTTGTGATGAATAATGAATACTGATTCGTATTGGATACAACCTCTGTTTCTTTCTTCTTTATTTACTCAAATAGCAAATGTTTTTATACAATACTATCCCTGATTTTCTAAACATACTTTCCCTGTGTACTTCTAAACATGATTTTAGTGTAAATTTACATAAAATAAAAATAAAACAAGCAAATCTCATTCATTACATTTATTTAGGTTTTGTGCAGGATTTGTTCATGTATATTATGTCAACATACATTCAACTTTATATATTTCATGTATAAGATGACTCCTCTGGTAATACTGAACACTCATAAAAGGATATTTACGCAAGAAATTTACACAAAAGTCTATATTGAAGTGTATCTGAATAACTTAATTTATGTATGTACTGAAAATCCTGTTAAAGAAAGAAAAATGACATACCTTGTAAATACTAGACATAGAAGGGTTGCTGACAGAATCATCAGCTGTTGGGATAAGGCTGACTGCGACTTCTGCATAGCTCGGTGCAGGTCGTTCTGAAACCATAACTCAGCTATATATCTTATATTTATTATAAAAAAATGCGGTTATTAGAAAATAATGTAATTAAAGTTCATTTATAGAATTTCCTAATTTGACTTCAAAGTGCTCCCACAGCAACTGCTGGAACTACGAGGAGGATCAAAATGCTATGACCAATGACGTGACGATATTAGCCAGCCGTAACCATAACAACGCCTTAACGCTTTGAATTGCTGTTAAATTTTAGTTCCTTATCTCAATCTGCCTGATAACCTACTTGAATGATTATGAGAAAATATTATATGATCACATATTTATTATTGTTTATATTGTTTTGTAAATTTGCATTTATTTTTATAAATACACTGCCAGATGCAGCGATATCTTGAAAACTCCATGAATCAGAGCTCCACTCATTATAGTATATTAATGACATAAAGATACGTTAACGATTATGTGTGAGTAGGATAAATGTGGACAATTCATAATCTTGTTACTAACAAAACAGAATAATTAGTGAGAGCTATTTAGGCCCAGTAACTAGAGCTACTTAAAATTTGTGTGGAATTCATACTGCTTGGTTTACATCTGATATTGTTGGATATGTGAGCAAACATCAATCTTAGCATCCCCCTTATGTAACATCCTATAACAATGCTTCTATAATGAATGATAATAACAATGAATAGTCTATGAATTATTTGGTGTTTAAATTTAATTATTTTTTACAATTAAATAACATACAAAACATTACATAACTTTACTTTCTTTAAAATTTAGGATGTATTTTTATACTTCAGTAGGTTTTGATTTGAAAACTATTTACTGCTCTTTACAATAATATCTAGACTTAATATATTACAACTATTAAATAAATAAGATCATTTCATTTAGTTTTGCACTTACGAACATATTTTCCAGTGACTTTTTTGCTAACCAACAGTTTAGGAAAACAGGAATGAAGAGATTCCGGAAAGGAGGGTAAACAATCTGAAACACAGGAAGAGTACATATTAAAGCTTATACATGTATGAATGTTAAAAAAAGTAGAGGGTGGATATCATTGACTTGTTAAAAACTGTTTCGCAAAATAAAAAAAAAAATAAGATTATTGAATAACTAGTAAAATAAGACAGCTAAGGATTTATAGCTACATTATATATCTCGTATGGTTTTTTGTCAGCTGCCATTCAGTAATTTTTTTAAGCTGTGATATATTCGGATTAAGATCCAAAAGTCATGCAATATAATATAAAATAAAAGTGATCTCCTGTTACAAAGCTAAATCAAATCCATCAAGCCATTTACGACCTGCCTCACTTATTCTGTTTATACTAGCCAATCCCTCCGTGAAAGAACGCAGAGGACACTCTGTAATTATGTTATCCATTGTTTGGATATACTCCCTGCAATCACATGACTGATCTAGTGTCAATCCCCATTTATACTTCCAGTAGTTACATCTACCCACGCCAGTTCAGAACCGATTCAAAAGTGTCCATTCCCTGCGAGGGAGGTTCATTCCCCCATAAGCAATATTCCCTCCTTATAGTTTCCATCAATATGGAGCTTTAATAAGGAACTTATTACGTCCATCAAAACTGTTCCACGCTATGGCCCAGCTAGTATTGGGTGAAAAATTTGAACTGCTCAACTCGGAAGCAGTACGTAGAGGTGGGTTTCGAGATTTTAAGTGACCGTTCTGACGAGGGAGATCATGGGTAATTGGGAGGTGTGGGGCATTCAAGATCTTACTGAATTCTTTAAGTAGCGCCTCCTGACGTATTATCTCTAGAGGAGCTGTATTGCACAGCACCGGGAGCCAAGGAAGTGGAGTTGCCATAAGAGTACCACTAATAGCTCTCATAGCTCTATTAAGTGGACATCAATCACTTTTGTATGTGCGCTATTCCGCCATACGGGAGCACTGTATTCAGCAGCGGAATATACCAGAGACAACGCAGTTGTACATAGGACGTGTGGGTTGGCTCTCCAAGTTGGTCCACCAATATGATGTAGCACATTTGCCCTGGTTTTAATTTTAGCTGCTGCTTTTTGAAGACGGCTTTTAAACGTCGGTTTTGGATGAGTTGGGATTTAGCTTCCAGGTTCTAAAATATCCTTCGAGGGCTGCAAGATCACTTGTGCCCTCAGTAGCTATGAAGTCCTTATGTTGGTAAGCTAAAGCAATATAATCTGCATATATATACTTTCTAGACTTTGTTATTGGGATGTTAGCGGTATACACGTTGAACAAAGTTGGAGCAAGAACAGACCTCTGTGGCAGACCATCCTTCAACTGTCACGACCGAGCTAAAAGAGCTTTCTTCACGACCGAGATATACTTTTATTAGCCTGGCACTAAGCATTGACTTCAAAAGTCGCAAAAGAAAGGGACAAGGAAGGAGGCTGTAGAACGTTAGCAACAAAACTTTGCTCCACACTGTGTCATAAGCTGCTGTGAGATCAACAAAAACTGCAGATGTTTTTAACTTTTTTCAAACCCATTCTCAATAAATGATGTCAGAGCTAGGATCTGGTCGCTACAACTTCGGCTAGGACGAAAACCAGTCTGTTCAACTGGAACATTAGAATCAATAATGGGTGATATTCTATAGTATAGCAGCCTTTCCAACAGATTATAACAAACACTAAGAAGAGATATTTGGTGGTAATTTTCCACTCGTTCAGGGTGTTTTCCAGACTTCAGAATAGTTACTACTTTTGATCGCTTGAATGCTTTTGGCAAATTGCCTGTAGCTAAAATCTTATTGTAGACTGCTTGAAGCCATTGTTTAACTTTGCTACCATCATGTAACAGAAATTCCGGAAAGATACCGTCAAGACCGGCTGCTTTCCCTGCTGGTATCTCCCGGTATATCTCTTCCTCCATGACATTTCTGGACACTTCCAAGGATGCCATTTGACTCTTTTTTTATTTCACTCAGCCTGTAAAGCACATCTTTGTCCGAAGGTTAGCGAGCTGACTTTGATAAGCTGATTATCCGTTTAGCTATATCAGAGGCCTTTGGGTGAAGCACTTCTCTTTGATTTAGGGATTTACCAGTGGAGAGTTTTCTTAAAAGTGACCACGCTTTTCTACTGCTATGGGTAAAGTTTATATCTTCAACAGTTTTCACCCATTTTTATCTTCTGGCACTGCCTAGAGAGTGCAACAGTAGATTAGCCGTATTAGAGTTTTCGGTAGCATTAAACTCCTTGTAAAGGTCATCTGATTCCTTACTCCATCCTTGTATATACTCCTTTCTGTATCCTTTTGGTATGCAATCTTTAGCAATTGACAAGACGAGGTTTGTAAAATGATCGTAATTTCTTATTCAAGGACGAATGAACCTGATGCTATCATCAAGCGTGGTGGTAAAAGCCTCCCAGTGTGCTTTATTAAATTCCATTTAGGCTGTGGAAAACATCGAACTATGGGAATTCGGATCCCCCCAATGAAATCGGTACTGGCCTATGTTGAGAGTGGGGAAAAGGATCACGAACTTTCCTAATTGGTTTTGGGATTGATGATCGTTCACACGAGCAGAAGCTTAAGTCGGGAGAGTAACTTCGACGCCAACGAGCTAAATAAAAAGTGGCTGAATATTTAGCATCAAAGATCAGGAAAAGGTTGTTCATTTCAGCCCAGTCAGCAAGCTTTCTGCCATTCTCATCGTCGGTGTTGTAGCTGCATTGGCTATGGCGACTGTTGAAGCCCCCCACATATTCTTACATTCTTACATATGAGACGCCGACACAACGTTGTGCGTATTTTAAGGCGAATATGAATGGTTTTATGAGTGTAGGATGAGTGTGGATGAGTGTAGTCTGGTTACTAACTGAGTTCAACTGTTCCTCAGAAAGGGCAATTTATTAATAGCCCAACAGCCAGGGCAACTAAGGGACCTACAGCTTTACGTGGAATCCGAACCACGTAGTGCTGGTCTGATTTTCAGCTAATTGACAAGCCTGATACTCAGTTATCTCCCCCACACAACATCCGCACAATGATTACCACCCAACATGGACACCCCAGACTTCTCTAGTAGTGTCCACGCCGATAGCAACCATCAAGCGGACGCCATGTCGGTATTAAGAGGACCGAGCATCCAACCTATCGCCTACAATCTCCCAAACACTTTGTCCCCATGTAGCTGGGTTACAGCACTGCGCCACCAGTGCCCTGACCCATAGAGGACAGGGTGTTCAAAACTTTGCAAAATCCTATCGTCAGGACTTTGGATGTTAGGAGGCTTATAAACATAGACTATTGTAGTCTATGTTTATGTCTGATGGTGACACTTGGTGATTGCCAAGACAAAGTTGTCACCATCAGAGCTCTTGTGGGTAACTGACACACTGTCAATGTCATGCTTCACGTAAGTTGCAATAACATATACCCTATAGCATCAACGAGTTTGTATCCAGGAATATTGCCTCTTGCACTATTATTATCTTCAATGTGTGCCTCTTGGAGTGCAAGGATATCAACATTGTTTTCATGAAGGACCCTACTGATGCACTTACTCTTAGGCTTGCTCAAGCCCTCAGCGTTAAAATGCACTACGTTTAAAACAGAACCTATTAATTTAAAATTAGCTTGGTCCTCAGAAGGGCCTGTTTTATTTCGTGTGGTAGCTGCCATAGCTGGGAGATCACAAATATTTATTTTTTTTTTTATTTATTCATAAGACGCCGATCGTCAAGATATGGGTGAATATGGATGTCGAATGAGTGTGATGAGTGTACATGAGCGAATGTTTGATGGTCCAGCTACCAGGTTTGTTGCTCGTTTAGTACTACCCATCTGATAATATAGTATCAGTTTTCAAGACACCTATGATAATAGTTTGATTAAGAAATAAAACTGCAAAAATAAGTAAAAAAAAAAAAAAAAATAAATAAATAAAATAAATAAAGAAACAGTATATATTAAATGTTGATATTTAAAATATTAATTAATTTTTTATTAATTATTTTTATTCTGTAATTGAAATAATTTAATCAATTTTACTAAGGGACAAGTTCAAAGGGTCTCTTTCTCTCTCCCTCTCTCTCTCTTAACCTGAAGAAAAAGCCAGTGGTACAGAAATTGGTGTGATTATATTGTATTTGTTTAGTGCTACTGTGGTGTTAGTAAACTTCTTTTCTTAGGTAAGTTTGCTGATGTTCTATCTCTCTTAATATACTAATTCCTGGCCTAATGCACTTTAACCTAACCTATAAAATTTTCAAATAATTTTTATCGTTATTATAATTTGTTAACAAGTGTAACAAATGATTTAGTATTTAATCCCTTGTAAACATAATTATAATGAATTTATTACCTTCAGTGTGTGTGTTCACTATAGTATATGTGAAATAAAATTATTACAAACATAGAGCGTCTGGCACTAATGCAATGAATAAAAAATAGTGACATCTCGGGGAAAGAAACCGCCACCAAAGTTAGGGGAGCCTTTGGTGTTGTATATTCATAACGTTGAATAAAACATAAGCCTTCCTTCACAGTGTAGTAAGTAATCTGTCTGTTTCTTGTGTCGAAGCAATGTTTTAGTTTATTTATTGTGACAACTGAGCGTTTTTTATTTTTGGCCTTGAACAAATTTTTTTTCCTAAATATTCTCAGATATAAGACGCCCACACAATTTTGTGTACATTATCAGGCCAATATTAATAGTTATATGCGTGTAGGATGACTTGTGTAGTCTTGTTACTAGTTGAATTCTATTTATGCTCATAAATAGCCATTTATTAATAGCCCAATATTCAACTATATTTTATATATTCTATACAGATTTATTTTCTTAAACAATAAGTTAATGAACATCACTGCTATCACCCTAACATATTATAATTTTCGATCCAGTAATAATTTTA
Source organism: Stictocephala bisonia (assembly GCA_035578905.1). Lineage (NCBI taxonomy): Eukaryota > Metazoa > Arthropoda > Insecta > Hemiptera > Membracidae > Stictocephala > Stictocephala bisonia. Next base: position 47,453 of record JAQJVL010000380.1, read on the forward strand.
TAATTCCTAACTACAAAACTTAATTTTACCAAAATCATCATTAATACTGTACAATGGGGTTAAGTTATTCAATTCACTGCCGATTGACCTGAAACTGGAAGAGAATTTCAAACGTTTCGGGATATTATTGAAGCTCCCAGTGATTTTGCTAGCCCAGTGCCCATATAGTGTCAGGGACTTTTCTTTCAGTACATATACTTTGATTTAAGGCAGTAAATGATTTTTCAAGTACTTATTCTTTGATATGTACGTTTGAAATTAAACGTAGATTAAGTTGTCTCTGAAAATACGTAATTGACAATGTTATGCAGATATTTCTGTCAAAAGATGGCATGCCTGCGGTGATGATAGTATTTCCTCCATATATGTACAGGTGTGTATAGGGTGTGCTATTACCAAAGTTGGTGTACGGTGGATAGTTGGTCGATAAATGGGTGCAGGGCTGAAGTGTCATTTAACATAATTTCTGTGTCAGGAAAAAATATGTTTGTCAATCTTGAAAACAATCTAAGAACTTTACAAGTAGTTAATCTAAAGTTATACAACGAAGGTTGGGATTCTTAGGTTAAAAAATATTAATATTACTATTTTATTATCATAGTTCGAGATTCATGATTGCTTTAACAGTAGGGACTACGAGGCATATTTTTTATGCCTAAAAACATTTGTGATAAAATGATAAAAATGTTTTGTCACATTGTCACAAAATGATAAAAAACATTTGTGCTGATATACATGTCATACACATCTTAAGTTATTCAAAAAAGTGAAATAATTGTGAATATGTAAGACGACTATAAGAAAATATAATACTTTAATGATTCTTTAATGATAGTTTTGTTGTGATGACTTTCATTGTTAGTAAAGTAAAAAAAAGAGTTGTAAAATTAGAAATGACCCTCTGAAGGTCTCATTAGTGAGGGCTATATTTATACATGCTTATTTGACGTTAATATTGTAGAGTTGTATTAATTAACAAGCTACAAAAAGCACATCGGTCAGCCATCATTCTTTGTTATGACAGAGCAGTAATTATTGGGCAGCTAGGTAACTTTGACGCGAGGCTAGCAGTTCCATTATTTATTAATGATGACTCTTTTTGGTTCATTTTTCTTTGAAAATCGATGTTTATTTACTATTCTCGTACATTTTCATATCGATAAAAGCTCCAGTGAAGTTTTCCCTTTGGTTTAGAAGTACATAACCGAGAATCAGAGGTTGTAAATTATGAACTTTGAAAAATGAACAGTAATTTTTTTCTGATTTAGTATAGGTTAAGGGAAAACATGTTTTATATGTAGGCTAAGTTAGTAAGTACACCTGAAGATGGATGGAGTTTGTTATACCTGTCGAAACGTTGTGTTTGTTTCTTAAACACTCAAAGCATTGGAAATCTCCAAATATTATCCACATATCATATTTTCTTTTTATTTGGTTTGAATATAAATTTATGTAACAACATTCTGGTGTGACTCTTTCAGTATGGTATGCCAGGACTAGACAATGATTGTTGTATTGGTCTTGTTATGGGCCAGCAGGACAAAACAACTTTTAAATAGGGTAGGTATATCCAAATATATTTGCTACTAGGCTGATAATTACGCTTTACTAAGAGGAGTTTTTACGCTTTTTACGAGGTGCATTTGACTATAAACTCTCACTATTTTAAAACAAGAAGTTGAACTATGAATAATAAGGCATTGTAGGAGCTTCCAGAGTAAACCACACTGTTGACATTGCAAAAGAGGTGTTATTTAGGATAGAGCTACTAACGGAGCGGTTTAATGTATATATGATGGCAAGACAATGACGCCGCAAAACTGTTCCAAATATAGAATAATAATAGAGCACATCGGTAATAATAGGTTTAACGAGCTAAATACAAGATATGGTGAACGATTTATAAGAAATAGAGACACATAACGAGTACAAATGCCACTTTCAGTGTTTGGAGAAAGAATATTGGAATACATAGTACTTACTCTTTATGACCAGTTACCTCAACATTTTGATGAACAGAATGTTTTTAAATTTAAAAGGCATGTTTATGATTGTATAGTGATAAAAAATGTTGATTTCGATCTTATGTCTAGGTAAAAATTATAATAAGTTTTCCTTTTACTTCCGGTCATACTTACTTCCCAACGGACTTACTTTTTGATGATTTCAAAGTTCTAAATTTATCTCAACTGTATATTAGAAGTTTATTGATGTACATTTTCAAAAATAAAAACAACATGTTCAATCGGATTCAACACTCATTTAACCTGTACGCCTCGATTGATTAAAACAATAACGACAACATCATCTCATTAGATCGCAAATATCGTTTATTCTAAAGCTCCTCGCCACATTAAGAATCTCTACCATGTAGCATAAATGTTTATAAAAAATCTGTCGACCAGTGGATTGTTGAAATTGGTAGAGCGGAAATTAAAAGTTACTTTCGTCCTTCCTACACATAAGTATCGCACAACAGACCACATTCAGAATGATGACGCGCGCGCGCCCGTGTGTGTGTGTTTTTTATGCATGTCTGCGTCGTGTGTGTGTGTGTGTGTGTGTGTGTGTGTGTGTGTGTGCGTGCGTGCGTGCGTGCGTGCGTGCGTGCGTGCGTGCGTGCGTGCGTGCGTGCGTGCGTGCGTGCGTGTGTGTGTGTGTGTGTGTGTGTGTGTGTGTGTGTGTGTGTGTGTGTGTGTGTGTGTGTGTGTGTGTGTGTGTGTGTGTGTGTGTGTGTGTGTGTGTGCTTTTGTTAGGGTGCGTCTGTGTGTGTGATAGGGGAGTGATGTGAGTAAGTGCAAATGGGACTGTGAATGTGTGTTTGTATGATAGGTGAGTGGGTGTGAAGTCTCTACTACTAATAGCTCCTGATACAATAAATATTAATTGATTATTTGTCCCTTCTTATTGCGCATGCATATATATGATATTCTTTTATATCAAACCAGTTTTAAGTTATATTGTTCTTTATGCTATTTAGTAGTAGTGGCCGACAACATTCCGACTGTTCTGGACTCGTTTCCCCACACACAGGCAGCCGCCCATGTGGGGAACCAATTTCATGTATTTTTGTAATATATTTCTGTTTATATGTTATAAGGAGGAAATAAATAGATTTTTCATTTCATTTCAATACAATACAGTCTTACGATAAATAACATTTATTGTTATATTAGAAATATTATTGTAAACACTGTACAATTTGAAGAATGTGATTAAATTGATCGTCATGTGTAGGATGTAAATGTATTATTTAAATATTTATTTGAATTGTGTACAATGTATTAAAATGGCCCCTGTTGTTACATTTTTGAAACTTAACAGGGCTTGTAAAAGTTTTTGGAAATAAAAAAAATTAACTTATCTTTTGCTAGAAACAGTTTAGAATAATTCTCGATTGTAATATTTTACAAATAATAATTTAGAAAGTTTGTAAATAAAAGTTATATGTAAAACATACTGAAACTAATTATCATACTAAAGGAAAATAAATAAACACTCCACTAAGAGATTTAAAGGGCCACATGACTTACTGGGACACAGGGGGCCACTATTGAGTCCTTTTGCAACTTTTTGATATGCCATGGCAGACTTTCTTTATGAAATGATCTAAAATGTCAAACAATATTCTACAGTAGAAAACATTGGCAAAATTTTACTATCTTCTAAGAATATTTTTGTTCTAATTAAGAGATTTAAACCATACGTATTTCTGTCTTTTTGTGATTTGTGGTACTTAATTACTAACCCACTCTCTTATACATTTACAATGGTGATGGGCCACCCACTTTTACAACACTTGTACACTAGTAATTACTCACCCACCCTCTTATACACTAACAGTGGTGATGGCCAACCGATGCTCCTATATCTACGTACAACAGGTGAAGACCCACCCACCATTTCATACATGTATAGTAGTAATGACCCACCCCCAATCTTATACACATATAAAATGTTATGACCCACCCACTCTCTTAATACCCTTCCAGTGGTGATGACGCATATACTTCCATATTTGTACAGTAATGGTGACCCACCCACCCTCCCACATAAGTGCAGTAGTGGTGACCCACCCACCCTCCCATAAATGTGCAGCAGTGATCACCTACCCACCCTCCCATACATGTACAGTAGTGGTGACCCACCCAACCTCCCATACATGTGCAGTAGTGGTGACCCCTCCACCCTCCCATACATGTACAGTAGTGGTGACCCACCCTCCCATACATATACAGTAGTGGTGACCCACCCACCCATACATATACAGTAGTGGTGACCCACCCACCCTCCCATACATGTGCAGTAGTAGTGACCCCTCCACCCTCCCATACACGTACAGTAGTGGTGACCCCTCCACCCTCCCATACATGTACAGTAGTGGTGACCCATCCAACCTCCCATACATGTGCAGTAGTGGTGACCCCTCCACCCTCCCATACATGTACAGTAGTGGTGACCCACACAACCTCCCATACATGTGCAGTAGTGGTGACTCCTCAACCCTCCCAAACATGTACAGTAGTGGTGACCCACCCAACCTCCCATACATGTGCAGTAGTGGTGACCCCTCCACCTTCCCATACATGTACAGTAGTGGTGACCCACACAACCTCCCATACATGTGCAGTAGTGGTGACCCCTCCACCCTCCCATACATGTACAGTAGTGGTGACCCACCCAACCTCCCACCCATCCACCTTTCCTTACAATTACAGTAGTGCTGACCCACCCATTTAACTTAAACTCAAAACAATCTATATTTAGAGGTTGATGATTAGTTTTGAAAACATTAGTCCAAATTCCACCTTTTAAATAGTTATTTTTATCTTTCATTTGAATTAAAAATCTTTCAAAACAAATTGTAAAATAATTTGTTTACATAAAAAAAGATCACAATGAAAATAAGAAAGATTAAATTATAAATTGGTTAAAAATATATAACTTAGTTGAAAAGAAAACATAATTGTTTTTAGGAGTCGGCAGCAAGTTGAATGTGGATCATTTACAACGGCGCCGGGCTGGCAATCTGGCTACACAGATGTATGTCAGTAGTCACTTCGCGTGTGAAGGCGCTCATCGTAGTATTTACCATTACAATTTGGGCTTCCACATTGGAAAAATCACGCGATGTTCTGGTTTACAGATGATTACATTCAGCCTGAATAAATCCAGCTGAAACCACCTGAACTTGTGGTTCTGAGTTCAGATTTAATCGATTATTTCTCTAAGTAACGAGAATTTAATATTTTTAGCCTTTAGTAAATTTGATCTCTTTTGAAGATATGTGTGGGTAATATTTATCTTAGAATACAGAAATACAGGAATTAAATTGATCATAAATAGAAAGTTACATTAACGCACAATCTAATGTGCAAAGAGGAAGTAAAATTCAAAGAAAATAAATTGCACAAGGTTAACAAAATTAAATGGAAATAATTACTGATTAAACAATAACTAGTCTATGCTCACGGCCAGTGACAACTGGGCATAGGCGAGAGGGAAAGAGGGGGCTCTTATAATAACATTAGCCCAATACGATAACGATGATCAAGTGTCAAATCTATACTATTATTATGATCAGCTGATATTTATTATTGTAATATTCGTTAGTAATATGGTTAGTATACACACTGTTACGCGCCTAGACTAATCATTCAAACAGTAAATGCGTTGATGCAATGAAAGAATACTTGAAAACAGCTGTATAACACAAACTGACAATATAAACACATTCAGGCAACAGCTTTTTTATTTAGAAGTTGTTCAAAGAGTAACAGGAAAAATAACCGGAACAACCTGGTAGAGGTTAAAGAGAGCTTACTCTAAAAGAATGTAACAAGTTTGCCAAAAGAATAAACACAAAGAAAAGCCAACGCACTGTATTTAAAATAGATTGATTGGGTACACATGCGAATAATAATATAGTATTTTTTTATTAATAATAAATAATAATAATTCCTAAAAATAACTATTCCTAAAAAAAGTTCTTTGATTTTGAGGATGAACTTATTGTACTACATATTGTTATTAGTCCTTTATCCAATTGTGTCCCAAAACCATCGCCGTTCCTATAGGGCCCATTCTGAAGGCAACAGGTGCAGTTAATATCGGTGTAGGTTAAGCCGGGTTTGTCATTCAGCGGGTAAATTGGTAGCGTGTCACCCCCTCCCACCCTCCTCAATCACATGTTCTGCTTCCCGTCCTGTCAAATGACCCAGACTTAATAAATGGTCAGCTGGTTTCAGCCAATCAAACATGAAGCCAGGATTTTGTGACATTTTAACATTCTTATACTGTACAGAAACGATTAGATTTTTTAAATATCAATTCATCGTGTGTGCATTGAATTAGTAAATTTAGTGATTATAATATTTTAAATTTATAATTATTTAGGTATTTAGTATAATTGTTTGGAAATATTAAATAAAATGTGTTCGTTATCTACGGTTTTGTAATTTATTTGATAAACAAATGTGAATTTTCGTAGAAGAAAGTGAATGTTCACTTTTAAGTAAGTATGACACAATATGTAAAAAAAAAAAAAAAAAAATAAAATAAAAAAAATAAAAAAAACGATAACAACTAAACAATGTCTGTACATAGCTTAGAGTAGCGTAAATTATGTAAAATTTTACGCTTCTTACATAAGAAAATCTGAACATTTCATTGTCAGATTTGCGATTTGTCATCGGAATCACTTTTTCATTCGAATTTTACATGAATACAAGACTAATGCTTTTTATAAAACGATGCATCAACGTTCTTGATCTTTGCAATTCAAGTGAATGTACGTGTACTAGTAATGTTCAATACAAATATATAATTCAAATATATATATATATATATATATATATATTTATATTAGTAAATAAGTCCTGGTACTCTTAAAATAATCTAGTAAAATATGTGTATACACAATTATGTGTATATTGTAATTGTATGCCTATAAATACTATTTATATTGTAAAAAAGGACCACTGTACGTGTATAGGTGGACAGGTGGGTTGCCACCACTGTACGTGGACGGGTAGGTGGGTGGGTCATTAATACTATATGTGTATGGGTAAATGGGAGGTAAAACATTACCATATGGTGGATGGGTGAGTGGGAGGCTCATTATTATCATATGTTTACAGGTGGGCCAATATTACCGTATGTGTATGGGTGAGTGGGAGGGTAACGACCACAATACGTATATGGGTGGGTCAATACCACAATACGTACATGGGTGGGTCAATACCACAATACGTACATGGGTGGGTCAATACCACTGTATTTGTATGAGTGGGTTGAAATGTCAAGACCGTAGTACGTGTATGAGTGGGTGGTTGGGTCATTATCATTATACGTGTATGAGTACCACTAACAACACACCAAACCACACTAAAATTAGTATCTCACCAGATTGCTTTAATACATTTTTCATTGACACGGTTGAGCAAATAAAAAATAATATTGAATATTCTAATAGAGATAGTTTGAGCTTAACTCGTAACTATCATATAGAAAGAAATAACTTTAACTTTATAAAAGTCTCAGTTGATGACGTTACTAAAGCTGTAAAGAGACTTAAAAAGTCTGACAGTAAAGACATTTTCAATATATCCAATAATATGATTAAAGATATTTACCATACCATATTAACACCTTTAACTCTAAGTATTAACAAATGTTTGAATGATGGCTATTTTCCAGAGGAGTTAAAGCTTTCCAGAGTCTGTCCAATATAAGAAAAGGGCCCTAAAAATACACCAGAGAGCTATTGCCCAGTATCAATTGTTCCCATTTTATCAAAAATAATTGAAATAGTAGTGCATGACCAATTAGTGACATATTTAGAAACACATAATTATCTAAGTCTATCTCAGTTTGGTTTTATAAAGGGCAAATGCACCATAGATGCAATAGACGTACTTATCAAAGATGTTGTGAATGCCTTTGAGAACAGGACTTTTCCTCAGGCCACCCTACGTGACCTGAGCAGGGCTTTCGACTGTGTCGATCACAATAAATTGGTCCTCAAAGTAAACTATTATGGTATAACAGGAATCTCCTCAAATTTCTTTTAAGGTTACCTGTCAAACCGCAGACAAAAAGTTTGTGTTGTACAAGAGGCCTCATTATGGTTTAGGTCTAACGGATTTTTACTCAATGAAGCTAAGGCTCAGAATATAGCTTTCAGCTTACGACAAACAAACACCTTCAGTTGATATAACTGATACTTTTTTTACCACCGTAAAATTTCTGGGTATCCACATCGACAGTACTCTGACTTGGAATTCACATATTGAATACCTATCAAAACGATTGTCGAGAGTTATTTTCTTACTCAGGCGTTTATTGTGGTGTGTACCAGAAAACTATGTCAAATCCGCTTATTACGCCTTTTTTCAATCAATTTTAAGATATGGTCTTGTTATTTGGGGAAATGGTAGTAAAATAGAAGACATCCTAATAATTAAAAAAAAGCCATTCGGGTCATAGCAAAAGCACATACTCTGGATCACTGCAGGCCTCTGTTTATTAGACAAAAATTACAAACTGTAATAAATTTATGTATTTTTGATTTAACATCTTATGTACTCCAAAATATTCAAACTCTAACACTAAGAAGTGATATACACAGACACAATACCAGAAACAAAACCAATGTTGCAATAGACCATTGTAGGCTAACAAAATCGCAAAACAGTCATATCATAACATCTCCAAAAGTCTTTAACAAAATTAAACATTTAGAGGACAAATATCCAACCAAAACATTCCAAAACAAATTGTAAGACTGGCTTCTAAAAAACCCGTTTTATAACCTATCAGAATTTTTGAATTATAAGAATATTAACTTCTAATTTGTTAGAAGTGTAAATATTAATACTAATACAGTACAATATTATTTATTATCATGCTAGGTGCCATAACAGTTGTATTGATTTTGTATTACTTTTTTTCTATTGTACGGACTCTGGAGAGTGTTTGGATTTAATATATTATATTATATTAGCTTAAAAGTAGATTATGAAATGTTGTCTGTTTTTGCCTATTCTTTGCCAAGTGTAATTTGCCTTATATTTTGTTAGTTTAATATCTGACTATGTCATCTAGACATTAACTTGACTTTGTCAATGCTTTTATGTAAAAAGACAAAATAAAATATTTATTTATAGTGTAGTGTATAATCTATTTAAAATTAAATAAATAGATGATAGAGTACAATAAAACACTTTTTACTTTTCTCTTGTAAATGTGTAAAATAAATATAGGAATAGCCTACGCCTGTATGGTCTCATTTGTTGCCTTAAATCATTGACGGACTCCAGATACCGCCAGTTGCCTCTGACGTAATATACACATTGAGTTGACACAAATAAATGTTCAATTACATATTTTCTACAGATAAGTTATTTACATTGTTTATTGAGTCTCAGCGTTAAAAATGAAACAAGCATATAAACATTTTGAACAATTAATATATTTAGCCAGGCATGTTGAAATACTTTTTTCAAAATAATAACTATGATAAATAATAAAAAACATTATATTGTTACTGTTAAGGTAATGCTTTAGATATCATTTTAAAAGAGCAATGTAATATAACAAAATAAACGAAGATAAATATTGATATAAGCTACAAAGGCATTGTTTTAATTTGCCATCTAACCATTAGTAAATATATTATGAAAGTTCAAAACTAATAACATTTTAAAAGATAGCAAAAAGATAAATATGTCTATAATGATATTGAATGAAACATGAGGGTCCATGAAGCGTACAGTTTATGGAAACCCTGGAGCCTTTGTGCTTTCCTTAATGACAGCTTACTAACTTATTATAACTTCTTACAACTTTTTTGTTTCAAACAAAAGCCATCCACGATATTTTACTTGTTTGGTAGACTTATAGAGTGGAACTCCTGCCACTTAGTGACGTATTGATTACTGTAGGTAATTTTTTAATAAGACGATTTTTAAAACAGTTTAAATTTAAGATATTGTTATATTTGACGTTAGATAATTTTATATATCGATAGTTGAGGTCACATTTAGGCTATAGAATGTTTTTCATAATGCACAAAAAGTTAAAAGCCGACGAAAATCTTGAGAAAGTCATGAGGTCACATTATGTTTGAACTAAAAGAACTAAGATATTTTCGATTTCTGATTAAGGGTGGGGTAGGAGAGATAAAATGCTATGGATTTCCTAATTTAAAAAAGAGATTTATTTAAATAATGGCGTCCTCTTTATTTACTTCATTAAATAAATAAACTGTTTTTGACAACTACCTGCTAATGCTTAGTACAACCTACCCTACCTAACATATCATAACCAACTTTTCTTTGGATTTACTGTTTTGGTTATTCCTTTAGATTTCATATATTTATGATTTCCTATATCATATCAATAGGCGTTTTATGACCAAAATCAAACAAAGGTTAGACATTTTTTAAACGAACTCTTCTCAACCTGAGTGGGGGAGACAAAAGTATGTCAGAGATCGAGTCGAAACTAAGATTGATCGAATTTGGCTCGCAAAGCTGGGCAAACCCCAACTGAACAAGTAAGAACACAAAATCTCTCTAGTATTTCCAGGTGATTTTTTTATTTATGGGTGATTTATTGGTTTTGGCTTATATAATTGACCGCGAACCCTTTACACACTCCCACCGCGAGTCTGTGTGTGTTTTACAAATTTGTAACAATCGCCCTTAAGCAATTAGTGCAAAACTCAATACGCCCATTGACTTTACAAACATACAGACTTACCAACGCAGTAGACGCGGGTCAGTGCTACTATCTAACGGCGCATCGTTCAAAATAAGTACTCGGATGAATGTTTTGTGTAATATTCGGTATGAGTTGCTTCAGCATATGCCGAAGAGATAAAGGGTGAAGGACGAAGGGAGACAAAGGGAGTCCGCTGGCACTACTTGTGAGGAAAGCTGGCTTCACGGGATCCACAAGAGCGGAAAGAGTACGATAAATACAGTATATTAAATCGAAAATGTAAGTTTTGTTTACTTATGAATCTCGATCAATTTGTACGTTTCCAATAGATGGTATACAGACAGGCGGAGAGATAGAAAGATAGACTTATAGACAGAACAACTGGCAGATATCCTGTTGGGAATTAAGTACATACATACAGATAGTAATTAAGACAGACAAACAGGTAGATAGAAAAATGGAGAGATATACAGACATGTCTATATGTATGTTTATACGTGCATACAGGCAGATTCATATGGACATACAGTCAGATAGACAGATTGATAGAAATTGAGATAGTTTATTTTCAACTTTTCGGATCTAGGAAAGGCGAAGATATACGAAGTTTACTACCTCAAACAATGTGCAGACATAACTTTATATACAATTTGCATATCATATAATTTAATTCACTTAAGAAATAATTCAAATATTGGTGTAACTGTTCATATGTACATACACATTGAAAAGAACAGTAAGAATTGTGGGTATTCAATAATGGTGGCATTGAACTGTAAAATAACCAGCGTGTTCATTGTCAATTATATTTAATTGTATAGTCAATAAATCCACTGGACCCTGGGGCCATCATTCCAAAAGCACAATTGAAATCATTAGTATGGATTCACCGCACTCAATTAAAATTAGTTCAATTGTATCGTTCTTACTTTATACGTGAACGTGCTGTAAAACCGTCCAACCTGGCCCGTTATAGTGTCAATGTTGAGATTACATTGATTGAATCCATACACAAAATGATCGAAAAAAGCAATACGTTGAATATTAATTTATTCATTCATGTCGATCCTAGATATTTGGGTGAATATGAGCGGTGAATGAATGTATATGGACAAGTGTAGTCATTGTTACTAAAATCAATTGTTCTTCAAACAGAGCTATTTATTAATAGCCCAATAGCTAGGACAACTAAGGTACCCACAGATTTACGTGGAATCCGAACCACGTAGTTTTGGTGTAATTTGCAGCTAATTTACAAGCCAGAAACTCAGTTCTCTAGCCTACACAACATCTGAACTACTGCTCTACACGGACACCTCATACTTTTCTAGTTGTGACCACGTCGACGGCAACCATTGAGCGGAACCGTGGAGCATAGAACTTATCACCTAAAATATCCACATCATTTTGTCCCCAAGTAGCTGGATTACAACACTGCGCCACCAGTGCCGAATAAATTGTTCTAAAATGAAAGATGCAGTTTAGGAGAGTATGTTTTTATTTAAGAGACTGGAGAGGTAGACGCCATATTGGATTTAATCCACAAGAGCAATGTTAAATGCGGCACAGCACACTGAGTTAACAATCTGTTAGAAAATTATAATTTTACATAGCTTGAAATAGTGTAAAAGTTATTTGAAAATTCACTTTTTGTTTTCAACAAATATTGGTTTGTGATTAAATAAAAAAATACAGTAATAATTTTAGTTTATTATTATTTATTAAAATAGAAAAGAACAACAATTTTAGTGGATTCTATAGTAAATTTACGTTATTTATGACTCTAGAGCAAAAATGGCAACTTAGTAATTAATTTTTTGTATGTTTGTAAATAAAAATTGTAACTTTGTTTTTTATTGTTACTACGTCATTTATCCATGCTATGTTCGTAAATCACATCATTCTTAGCAATATAAACATACATGAGTTGTCAAGCATTAGAAATGTATCACTGTTTTAAGATGAACAATGTTTATTTTTGTGCTAACATTGTGTTTTGTTTGAAATGTGTGTGTATTTCAAGATTATATATTTCATGTAGTCTATATTAATATATACTACATGAAATGAAAAAATATTAATTTTTTCAATTCAATGTTTCATTATTTATTGAGGATCGCCACTGGCTGTTTCAAGCATGACAGATTGTCCTTGGTATAAGGTTATTATTTCGTTAAAAAAAATATCAGTGGATTGCAGAATTAAACAATAGAGCTTAAACAAGATATATTTACAGTGTACACAATTCTTCTATGTATAAAAAAAGAATAAAGTTGTTTGAAATGTAACCATTTTATACTTCAGTATTTGATGTTTAAAAAAATTAAATAGTCCTTTGAAGCCAACTACGAATATTTATATTTGAATAATAAAAAGAAATAATCAATAAATTAATCTTATAATTTATCTCTAATAATCATACAAAACAATACAACTGATTTATATTACTATATTGTTCAATTTAATATAACTCAATACATTCAGCCAGCAACAAAATTAAGTGATATAAAATTATTTATTAAATTGTTTATTTATTTATTAAATATAAAAAACCATGTGCTGCAATATGATTAGTTAAATAACCACATCTTGTAAACATTATCTAAATTTCTAGCGTAACATAACCTAATCTAACAATATATAACCTTTTTTTGAATAGTTAAATAGCTCCTTCTCTTAAACATATTATAAATTTCTAACATAACCTATTTATTGAATAATGAACAAGTTATATAAACTCTTAACTTAAAAATTGTCTAAACTTTTAACATAAACTTACTTGTTTGTAGCATAGTTAAATAACCCCTTACCGTTAATATAGGCTAAATTTATAACCTAACATAACCTAGTTTTTGAATAGTTAAATTTCCTGTTACCGTGAAAATTGTCTACATTTCTAACATAACCTAACCTAACTTATTTATTGAATAGTTAAATATCTCCTTCTTGTAATAATTTTCTAACTTCACCTAACCTAACATAACCTATTTATAGAATATTTATATAACACCTACTCGTAAAAATTGCCTAAATTACAAACATAACCTACCTAACCTCTTTATTGAATAGTTCAATAACATTTTCTAGTAACAATTGTCCACATTTAAAAAATAACGTAACATGACTTATTTATTGAATAGTTCAATAGCCTCTTCTCGTAAAAATTTCCTAAATTTCAAAACTAACAAACTATTTTTGATTATTCAAATAACCTCGTCTCGTAAACCTTATCTAAATTTCTAACATAACATAACCTAACATAAATTATTTGTTGAATAATTAAATAAATCCTTCTCGTAAATATTGCCTAGATTTCAAACATAATCCAACCTGACCTAACCTAGCCAATTTATTGAATAGTTAAATAATCTCCTATCGTAAACATTTTCTAAATTTCTAACATAATCTAACCTAACTTGTTTATTGAATAGTTAAATAACCTCTTCTCGTAAAAATTGCCTAAATTTCAAACATTACCTAACCTGACCTATTTAGTGAATAGTCAAATAAACCCTGCTCGTAAAAATTGCTTAAATTCGAACCTAACCTATTGAATAAATAAATACAAACTGCATCTACTTACAGTAAAAGCAAAAGGGATGGTGTTGACGAGTTCCAGAATGAAGTGGAAAGAGAGCAGCTGCTGCCAGATGTTTCCCTGCAACACAAAACGCACAATTAACACTATGCACGCGTCAGTCGTACGACGCAATATGGCAAATACAAGTGAATAAACATGCGTTTATTCTCAAAAATGTTACCTCAAGTATACTCCAACATTTAATACTGAATGTCTCATTTTATTTTAAAATTTAAAACGGGTAAGGTTCATTATTTCATAATCTCTAAAAAAAATTATAATTTATGCTGATTACAATGTTTATTTTCATTTGGTTGGTTTCCAGTTGAATAAGTAACTTTTAAATACGTCTAAAAACTAACACAAATACAAACATTTAATGACTGTTGAAATTAAACTTGTTTAGAAAATATAATTAAAAAAGGGATTTTGCCAATTTTTGTTCAGTATCATCTATTTTTGGCCAATCTTGAATATAATTTCAATATCAAGAAAATCATTTTCAATACAAAAGAATGTGGATATTAAATGATTATGGTTAGCAAAATCAGTCTTCTTTTTCCTTAGAAGTGTTGTGATGGGCAAATGATAAATGAACAACCAGTGGTAATCAGCTGATCTATCCAACATTTGTTTGACCATAATTGGAATCGGGTCAATTGACCCAACAGAGATAGCCTGAAATGTCAGCTGATAGTGTCAAATGACACACAAAGAGTTCTGATTAGTGAGGAGACACACCGGACCATATGTTGGAAACCATCGTTTCTATGATCGTTCTTTGGTGGTCTATGGTCGTTCACAAACGTTATCGCTCTGGCCGAATATGACCTGGCAGGGGATAAACCCCTCCAAACGTGGCAAAGCATTGACTATAGCAAACAGACAGACAAATCAAAACAATGAAATTGCTGTAGGCGCACGTCTGTACTGCTATCAAACGCCGAAAGGTCTCAAATACGCGCTTGGACCATTCTTTGGCGAACTATTAGCTCAGCTATTAGTCACTTCAACGTGTGCTGGAGAGAGACAGAGAGAGGGAGACCGGTGGCGCTACCTGTGAAGACAGAACAAGAACTAATACGACATAACAGGCAACTGGCTTCAAGGGCCCCATATGAGTTTCTATAGTCCTTTAGTCAACGTTAGTCTAGCTTTGGTCAGTGGTCATAGTGGTCAAAATATTTTAGTCAAAATGCCATACTCAGTGATCTACCCCTTAAGAGTAGACTAGAATTAAAGCCATGTTCTACTCACTATTTTTTATAGACCCATCCACTCATTCTATTCACATGAATATATTCTGATACATCTGCTGGGACTGACCCTCCCACTCCAACATACATTACTCATGCCAATCCCTTCATGCACTACGCAGACACTTATAATTCAACGTGCAGTCTTGACATTACTTTGTATGACACATTGGGAGAAGTATATATAAACCCAAATAGAATGGCGTTGGAAGCGTAGTGTGAGAGAGACGGAGAGCCTCTCCCACCTCAGTTCCCCTCCAGCGTAAGCGTGCTGCAAGGTACAGTCAAGTCTGTAAGTTTTCCTATTAATGGACACGTACTGTTATGCTTGATGTTTTATTTAGCTCGAGTTTATAATCCTATCCCATAAAAAGTTGCGATTACTGTTCATTATTATTATTCATTCATAAGACGCCAATCATCAAGATATTGGCGAATCTGAGGGGCGAAAGAGTGTGATGAGTGTAGATGAACGAGTGTAGTCACTATCACTAACTAAGGTCGACTGTTCCTCAGAAATAGCTATTTATTAATAGCCCAATAACCAGGGCAACTAAGGAACCTACATTGCGTGGAATCCGAACCAAGTAGTGTTGATCTGATTTTCAGCTAACTGATAAGCCTGACTCTCAATTCTCTTTCCTACACAACATCTGTACCTTGACTACCATCCAACATGGACACCCCAGACTTCTCTATTACTGTCCACGCTGATGGCAACCATTGAGCGGACGCCGTGTCTGTATTAAGAGGACCGAGCATAGACATATCGCCTCTTAAACACGTTGTCCCCAAGTAGCTGAGGTACAGCACTGCGACACACTGCCGACGCAGTTAAATTAATTTGAATTAGCAAAATTAATTTGTTCTAAATTATGGATGGATTTTCTTATAAATATGTATATTTGCTCATTTTGTATTTGTCTCATAAACAACATACTGTTCTAAAAATTGTTTGCATTGAAATATAGTTTTAATTACAAATCAACTTTACACATTTATTGTAAAATTAAAAAAAACTTATTGTTTACATTTACAATGTTTACATTATGATTATTTAATAATTTTACTAAAAAAAAGGAAGGCTTCTTCATTCATTCTTCCAGTTCATAAATTATTTAATTTTGATAACATAAAATAAATAAATAAAATTGATTTAGCAGCACAATGACAGATCTAAAAAAACTCAGCAGCTCGTAGAAAGAGACATTGAGAATGCTGGAAGAGACTGTACGTCATCGACAAGTTACTGCGTGATGGTATCCAGAATCCATCGCACCTGTCGTGATTGAGAATGCGGGAAGAGACTGTACGTCGTCGTCAAGTTACTGCGTGGTGGTATCCAGAATACATCGGACGGCCGAGTCTACGGTTAAAAAAATTGTACTATACAGTAGTAATGGAATACATGTACATTATTAATTACCCTCCCATACATGTACAGTACTAATGGCTCTCCCACTCACCCATACATGTACCCCATACATTGACCCACCCACCTACCCATTCACGTACATCGGCAGTGACCCACCCGCCCATCCATACACGTACATTGGCACTGACCCACCTGCCCACCCTTACACGTACAGTGGAAATGACCAACCCTCCCACCCATACACGTACATTGGCACAGACCCACCCACCCACCCATACACGTACAATGGCACAGACCAACCTGCCCACCCATACACGTACATTGGCACTGACCCACCCACCCACCCACCCATACACGTACATTGGCTCTGACCCACCCGCCCACCCATACACGTACAATGGCACAGACCAACCTGCTCACCCATACACGTACAGTGGTAATGACCCACCCGCCCACCCATACACGTACATTGGCAAAATAGAGACTGGCCGATTGTTACTGATTGAAAAATGATCTCCTTTTTTATAAATTGGTATTACTTTAGCTGTTTTCAGGAGTGAGGGAAAAATTTCAGTTTGAAAAGACAAATTTACTAAATGTGTCAATGGCCTCGAGAGATGCTTGGAGCATTTCTTTATTAGAGCCATTGATATGAAATTTAAATCATTTGATTTTTTGGCTGGGAGCTCTTTAATAATTTGAGACACTTCTTCCTCAGAAACAAGACTCAGTGCCACTGATGGTGCTGGACTTTGCCTTCTGAAGGCTTAAAAAAAACAAAACAAAACACACACACACACACACACACACACACACACACACACACACACACACACACACACACACACACACACACACACACACACACACACACACACACACACACACACACACACACACACACACACACACACACACGCGCACACACACACACACACACACACACACACACACACACACACAAACACACACGCACACACACACACACACACGCACGCACACGCACGCACGCACACAAGCACGCACGCACACAAGCACGCACGCACACACACACACACACACACACACACACACACACACACACACACACACACACACACACACACACACACACACACACACACACACGCACACGCACACACGCACACGCGCACACACACACACACACACACACACACACACACACACACACACACACACACACACACACACACACACACACACACACACACACACACGCACACGCACGCACGCATGCACGCACGCGCACACACACACACACACACACACACACACACACACACACACACACACACACACACACACACACACACACACACACACACACACACACACACACACACACACACACGCACGCACGCACGCATGCACGCGCGCGCACACACACACACACACACACACACACACACACACACACACACACACACACACACACACACACACACACACACACACACACACACACACACACACGCACGCACACGCACGCACGCACGCACACAAGCACGCACGCACGCATGCACGCACGCACACACACAGTCTAGTTGTTGAAGACTCACTCATATGTGAACAGTGTTATGTAGGGTTAGGTTAAAACCAGCGGTCACTATAATTCTTGAGTATTGTTTATTTTGTTTTGACTTGAAACTAAGCCGTTTCCTTTAACACGTATTTCAACATATGGCTAACAAATAACAGGCTTTGGCCAGTTGGACTAAAGAGATCTCATAAAGACAATAATAATTAGTAAATTTATTATTTAAAGATTCAAAATTCAAAACGTTTTATTTGTAGTTGACAATGTATACATTGAATTGCAAACGTCAAATAACTCATACTACATAGATAAACACAGAACTATATAACCAAACGTTTATTATACAATGTTTTAAACAAAACAATACCTTTAAAATTAATTATAAATAAAAAAAATTATCTGATGAGTAGCAAGCATTTTCTAATAGATGTTTATAAAGCAAACCATTAAATTTGGTATTGCCATTTTCCAACTTTATAGGGACAGGTAGGTGATTATATAATTTTGGACCCATGTTTTGTGGAAGCAGGGAGGCAAGCTCTAATCTATGAGAAGTTTGTCAGTGATGTTGTCTTTTCCTTGTATCATAATTATGTAAATTTTCACCATCTATAATTTGTGTAGACTTAAATTTGTAAAATAATAACATCTAATAAATCTTTATTGAGGGCAATGTTAAAATTTTTAATGATTAGAAGTATTATTTGCAAGATACTCTTCTGTTTATTCTTGCCATGATACGTATCGCCCTTAACTTCTTATAAATAATGAAGTTCAACTTGGTAATATACTGTATTGAAACAGATCTTATTAAATTATCAGTTTAATTTAGAAATAAATAGTCGGACATTAACATTTTCATACCTTAAAATTCCCTGACATATTACGCTCGTGTAAAATGGTGGCGTAAGCTTAAAGGCAATTTAAAAAATACCTACTATGTTTTGGTAGGAAGCGGATGTGGAAAAGGTGGTGTTGAGGCTGAACGGTATTGGCTTGTCAGTGCTCCACTTCCTGTCTCCGGAGCCCTCAGCTATTGATGCACTAAACGTCAAGGAGGCTTGTCAGCTGGTTTATTGGTAACTGGAGTCCTTAAAGGACGAAGTATTTAGTGGTAGAAGCTTTACTTAAAAAACTACTGCCATGTTGATGTTTTGAAAAATAAATAACTCACTTTTTAAATGGAGTAAAATTTGAATTAAGAGGGAGATTTTTTTTAGCTAAAAACTCGAAATAATAAGTAAATAAAATTGTTCCTGCACTAATTTATTTTGTTATAACTTAACCTAATTTTTAAGAATAATTTTCATTGATTAATCTCAAAATAAAAATAAATATAACGAACGTTCTAAACGTATTCAAAATAAACATACAATTAAAATATATAAAATCAATAGATATTTGCTTTACTTTTAAAAATTTAGTCAAAAAAAGTTATTCACTTTACTAATTGAACATTACAATTATGTTAATATCATGATCAATATGGCAAGCACAGACTACGTATATGATAAGAGAATATCTTAATTTGTGCACTGTGATATTCCTAATGTACTATAACAAAATTTACTATAGAAACAAACAGATAGACTAAGGCAATTGATTGATTTGCTATGAAAATGCACCTGTGCTGCTATCTAACGGCAGATGGTCCTAAACAAGAGCTCGAACGACTGTTTGGCGTACTATTAGTTACTTCAGCGTGTGATTAAGAGAGACAGAGGAGGGATGAAGAGACAGCTGGCGCTACCTCTGAAGGCAGAACAAGAACTAATTTCATAGGAAAGAAATCTGGCTTCAAAGGACCCATATGAGTGGACAGTATTATTGTTTCTTTAGTACAATGGTAATACTGTCGTTAAACATCTATTTTAAATTTTAGACCCTTATTACTGAAAAATATGAAATTAAAATAAAAACTGTTTGATTAGTAATTTTGATATAAAGTTCGAATCATTTTTAATTATAACTATGCAAATTTGAAACTGAATTAATTTGTTTTATATTTCAGCAGACTATCTAAGTCACTTTACAAAAACTTATGACATTTTAAACTTAAATTTAAATTTTGAAGTCTACTCCATTACTTTTTTTATTTCTTGTAATATTTAACATTGTTTCATAAACAATCTGGGATAGTTTATTTTCACATAATTTTACCCTTAAAAAAAGAAGAAAGACATGATGTTTTTATAAATTGTAGAATACCCATTTGAAAATCTCTATACTATAGTATATCTGAGCTGACCTCAACTAGGTTTACGTCAGGAAAGGTTGCTCTCTTTATAAGGTAACAATTTCAAATAAAAAAAAACTTAAATATATCATTATAAAAAAGGCATAAATACAAAATAGAATAAATGCAATAGGCAGTAATTATTTGAGGTTAGATTTTATTATTAAGTCTTTCTTGTATTTATAAGTAAATATCTCATCGTTTTACCCCCTTAAGTTTTATGAGTGAGTTTTTTGCAAAGCGGAGAGCTATAAAAAATACTCTCATATTTTCCAAACCATAATATTAGGCGAATTCCCAAAAATTACGATTAATTATCTTGATGAGTCATGACAATTAACTAACAACAGTGTGTAAACTGGGTTCTGTTTACAACACATGAGTCATTCTGTCAATTACAAACTCTAACAATCAAAGTCAAATTACAATATTGAATAGTTGTTCTTTCGCATTGTTTCTAAAACAACACTGCTTTGTTATCAAATACAATTACACTTTGTAAACACGCTGTTAGACCCGCCTTACATCATTAATCGATATGGATACATCTTACATTTAAGTATATATTATACACATATAAAATAGTATAAATTTATGTTAATTTTAATCAAAATAAATCATTATTCAGGGTGTCCCTGAACTCTCTGAGGATCTTTTTAGGTATTTATTTTGGGTCAAAAAGCAAGACATAATATCATATTTAAAAATTCAAAATCCCTCCGGTACCCATTCAGCCACCATTTTGTAAATTTTACAAATTTTTATTTAAAAACCATTTTAAAACATTAATAAAACGATTTTATTACTGAAATAAAAATATAAAAAGCCTTTATTAATTATTTTTAAAATGGAGGCACTTTGACATTTTTTAGCATTAATACCTTTTGAAAGGGCTAGAAATAAAAAAAACCAGAGTAACTCTTTTTTTGAAAATATTATTTGCGACCTAAAAATATAACGTTATATGAAATCGGACGACAAACAACTGAGATTTGAGTATTTTTGTATTTAATCAGTTATGCGTCAATGTGTACATCCATGGTGACGTGCCACGTGAGTCAACCATAGCAATACATCAGCGATCTATTCTGATTACTTCCATCCAGAACACTACAATACAGTGATTTGTGGCGGTATTCTAATGAAAATACCTTTAGCAAGCAACCGGAAAGAAGTTGCGGATGATTTTCGTTGTTATTACATTCAAAATTGATTGTAACCTTATTAAGTAGTGCCCTAAAAACTGGAGTTTTTGTAAATTCTAGTTTGGTAGAATTTTTGTAAGTACCGGAATTCAATTCGAGAAAAAAATTAATTGCCTGCTATGCGCCAATAACTTTCCAATCGTTTTTTCCTTTGGAATCAAATAAGAAGATGTCATTTTTAGCATGGTTTGTAATAGGAAAATGAATTTAATTAAAATTTCAATTTATAATCTAATTTTTTATAAATGTTACTTGTTTTAATTCTACAACTTGCTTTGCATCACAGATAAATTGTGAAAATTTATAGTTTTTAGGGCACTACTTTAAGTTAAATTTAGTTTTTTAATGTAATAATAACGAAAATCACCTGCAATTTTTCCGGTTGCCTACTAAGGGCAATTTCATTACAATAACGTCACAGATCACTTTATTGTAGTGTTTTGGGTAAAAGTAATCAGAATAGATCGCTGATGTATTGTTGTGGTTGACTCGTGCGGCATGACACCATGACTGTACACATTCACGCTTAAATGATTAAATAAAAAAATAATCAAATCTCAGTTGTTTGTCGTCTGAGTTCATAAAACTTTAAATTTTTGGATTGAAAATAAAATTGTATTTTTTTAGTATTTCTAACCTTTCAAAAGTTATTAATGATAAAACATTTCAAAGTGCCTCCATTTTGAAAATAATTTATAAAGGATTTTGATTTTTTATTTCAGTAATAAAATCGTTTTATTAATGTGTATTTTAACTCTATAGATTATAAAGTTTTAAAAATAAAAAAAATTTGTAAAAAATACAAAATAGCGGCTGTACAGGTATCGGAGGTGATTTGGAGTTTTTAAATATGATATGTCGTATTTTGACCTAAAATCAATACCTAAGAAGATCCTCAGAAAGTTCAGGGACACCCTGTATGTAATATATTTGGATTATAAGTCCCGTAAGGCGTTGATTAAAAAAGTAAGTTATAAGCTAGGTATGACATTATTTTCCAATCAAAACTCAGAAACACTTTTCTTTTATTTCAATACTATATTCAAAATATTATATTGCAAGAGTATTATTTTCAAAATAATTAAGGAATATGTTATTTTGTATAATGCATTAAAAACTAAAAATTCATGTTTACATTCGATATTATAAATCGGTGATGAGGTTTATACATTAAAGTCCCAAATTTTTGTAAAGAAACTTTTTTATTACTATAGTAAATTCAATTATAGTAAATTAAAAAGTCAAATATTTAAGTTTAGAGCGTATTTTGGGGACACCCTGTGATATACACATGGGAAAACCTAATTACAATTCAATTAGGTTTGCCCTCTTTTCAATTTAACCTATAATCAATTCAGAAAAAGCTTACAATTTTACCAATGCTGTTTGTGCTTTTAAGGGTGGGATAGATGAGTGTTTTTTTATTTTTTTATTTTAGTAACATTAAATGTAAAGGGGTCTTATTTTAAGAGGCAAAGTTAGGGATAAGAAGCTCTCTCTAACCTTGTCAACACTGGTGGCGCAGTGCTGTAATCCAGCTACTTGGGGACGTGTTGGGGAGATTGTAGGCGATAGGTTACAGTCCTCTTAGTACCCAAACGGCGTCCATTCAATGGTTGCCATCGATGTGGACACTACTAGAGAAGTCTGGGGTGTCCGTGTTGGGTGGTAGTCAGGGTCCAGATGTTGTTTAGAGAAGAGAAGTGAGTATAAAGCTTGTCATATAGCTGAAAATCAGACCAATACTATGTGGTTTGGATTCCACGTAAAGCTGTAGGTCCCATAGTTGCCCTATTAAGCCTTTTTGACAAGTCGGACTCAGATATTAACTAAACTCGTTCATCTATGCTCATCACCCCTCATATTTGTCCATAGCTCTATGATGGGTGTCTTAGAAATGAATAATGAATAGGCATAATAATGAATAACACTTATCCTCTGAACCAGCAGCTTAAGGAGGTCTTCCGAAACACCACCATTGACCGGATAGTCGGGCTGCATGCAAGGACAGGATCTTTAACCCCGGTCACCCATCCAAGGAACAGCCACCACAATGTTGCTTGACGCAGTTATCCTTCGATCTTGCGGGGGAGTCCGGTCAAGGCCCCTAGCAATACAACGTAGTATGTCTCTAACAGACACAAGAAATACTGAGGAGGGCTCTTCTATAAAAGCGATATCACTAAAAAATGAAAGGGAAGAGACTGATTAGATCACTGAGTTTGTTGATGGCTATTGTTTATTTTATTGCTACTTACGTATCATGGGAGTCAGCTCTCAAATATCGCTAATGATACAAATATCAACTCAGCGGTTTGAACTGTTTGGTTCTTTGTGGAGACAAACTGCCTAGGTGGGGGAGGGTTGGTGGTTAAAAGTTATCTAGGAGAAGGTATATTAACAAATATATATTTTTTATATTGTTAGAGATTACCAGAAGCAGAGCGGTCTCGACAACACCACGCGTTAGAGTTTTTCTGACGAGCCATTTTCATATACAGTCAGCAGATTCATTAAATCGAGTATATTATTATTCATTATTAAGACGCCGATCGTCAAGATATGGGCGAAAATAAGGGGTGAATGAGTATAGATAAACGAGTGTAGTCATTGTTACTAACTATAAGGCAGGCTGTTCCCAAATAGTACCTATTAATTAATTAATAACACAATATTTAGGACAACTAAGGAACCTACAGCTTTACATGGAATCCGAACCACGTAGTGTTGGTCTGATTTTCAGCTAACTGACAGTCCTGAAACTTAGTTCTCTTTCCTACACGACATCTGAACCTTGACTACCATTTTACATGGACACCCCACACTTCTCTAGTAGTGTCCACGTCGATGGCAACCATTGAGCGAGCGCCATGTCAGTATTAAGAGGACCGAGCATAGATTCTATCGCCTACGTTCTCCTCAACACTTTGTTCCCAAGTAGCTGGGTTACAGCACTGCACCACCCCTAAATAACTATAATTGAATGTTCATAATAAAATTGGTAGTTTATATTTTTTATAAGACAATATTTGTAATTTAATGTTTTATTATAAATAAGGATATGCCTTTTATATACCTTTTGTTAAAAAAAATATTTTACTTTAAGTTTATAGTACAATGTGACGTAAATAATTTTAAAATAAACGATTTGTAAAGTTTTTTTTTTCAAAAACGAAAATAACATTTAGATGTACTTGTCTACTTTGACAAAATTTAATACAGATCTAACAAACTTAATTGATCTTTACATATGAGCACTCAATGCTCATTATTATATTTTCTAATTAATTATTTTATCGTACAACATTATTATTTCTCTCCGACCAAATCAAGTTGTGAATACACTTGATTACGGATCAACTGCTAAGCAAAGGTTGTTATGTGGCGCAAGGACCTCGAATCCTTCAAGTCCCTAAGGTCAACACATCTACGTCTTGCCTCATTGATGATGAAAGGTCACGATCAACCTCTTACTGTGACATACTTTGTAGATTATAAATTAAAGCTTTATATTTCAATATCATTAGCCAAAAAATGTTTAAGTTCTTCATTATATACAAACTATAGTAAAATTATAGAGTCGAAATTACCAAGTTATTTATGTATTTAAATTTATGTCGTTAAAGGTGGAATTCGTAATGTTCAGTGCTAAAAAATAAAATAATTTTAAACATTGATTATTCATTAACTTACAACAGTTATGAATGAAAACCTCCTCTGTAAAAATTATTGGAATTTTTAAAAAGTTAAGGTAAACTCTATACCTTACAGTAATGATAAAACCAATATTAATAGTGTAATATAAAATTATGATTGTTTTCAGATAAATGTTTAATCTGTATTTGTAATTTTAACGTTATTTAATTAGCCTTAATTACAGGATAATCTAATTTTAGTTGTTATATTAGAATTTTCACATGTTATTTTAATAATACTTTATTAAATAACGCATTTATACGTAACCAACAAACTATTAAATACTTTACTGAGATAAACAGTTTCTGATGAACCAGATATAATATATAAACATATGACTTATTCCATGCGGAAGTGACGTAAGATAGAAGTAGAAATACTACAGATAGTGCCGGACATTGCTGTTTGACCTTTGGAGGAACTATAGAACCACATAAACTGAGGCGACGATGTTGTAAATTGCCTTTACGAGTCTCTTGTCAAGAGCTATGTTTGACACGGCAATGTATTTGTCTGGCCCACATTCTGCTTCCGTAACTACAATACAACCAAAGCTCTACAGACACTCCTTGGAGGAGGCACCTGTGAAGTGTCAAGAGGTGTGTCTGACACGACAATGTATTTGTCTGGCCCACATTCTGCTTCCGTAACTACAACACAACCAAAGCTCTACAGACACTCCTTGGAGGAGGCACCTGTGAAGTGTCAAGAGGTGTGTCTGACACGACAATGTATTTGTCTGGCCCACATTCCGCATCCGTAACTACAACACAACCGAGGTTCTACAGACACTCCTTGGAGGAGACACCTGTGAAGGGTCAAGAGATTGATATTAAATTAACAATTGTAAGTAATTTAAATTGGATTATCAATTATAATTTTATAAATAAATGAATGTTAGTAAATATAATGATTAGTCGTTGATAGATAGAAAAGGAGTAATAAAACCAAAATAGAAAACCATAGAGAACGCTCTTACTGACGCTTGCCACTTGGGGGATTAACTCTAAGAGAGGCCATCTTGGATTGATCCAGAGTTCTTGGCCGTCTGACAATTAGCTTTGTATCGGTTTGTTCTGTCCTGTCTAGGCCACTACCACAGCCTCTGTAAGTGACCTACACGAACAATTATTTGGCGATCTTATGCATTCACCTTATTTTGCACTTGAGTTTCAGAAGGGCAGATTAAATATAAATATAATTGGTTGTCAAATAGATGCTAAGTTTATTTTAAATTTACATATATAATTTAATTTAATTATTTGGACCTTTTGCGTTAACTCAGTAGATAGCTATAACTTAGGTTACCTAACACAGCCAAACAAAACCTAACATAACATAACATAACATAACTAAATCTAAAATAACCTAACCATATCAAACCAAACCTAACATAACCTAAACAAACCTGACATAACCTAACCAAAGTAGTGGTAGCGAATGAATGGAAAAGGTTCAATTATTTAATTTGTTTAGTAAATGATTAATATAGATAGTTATACTGATTGTGACTTTGTTTGAATTAAAATATAAAAATCAACGACTAGCTTTGATTAATACGGACTCTAAAGTTGGGTTGAAATACATGAAATGAATCCAATAACCGATTTGTAAGCAGGCTTGGAATCCGACAAATACATGATAGAAACATTCAGTGGGATATAGAAAGCTCAGTTGATGTTGTTTTAGGATAAAATCCACGATGTTCTCTGACGTCAGCATCAAACACCGAGACGAGCTTTGCAAATAAAACTGCTGACGATTCCGTTCTAGTCAAGAGTAGTCTTTAATATTAAAAATGATTTCACATACGGTTTTAATAAATGCATATTTTACGTTTAGAAATTTATGAACAAATAATGTTTACTATGCATTTTCTTGCAGCCCAACAAAAAAGTTCAGAAGGGACTATTTATTAATAGCCAGGGAAAGTACAGCTTTACGTGGAATCCGAACCATGCATTGTTGGTCTGATTTTCAGCTAACTGACAGGCCTGATACTCAGTTCTGAACCTTTAATTTGGTATCATTTATTTTTCCAACCAACAATTATATGAAATTATATGTGATAATTAGACATATTATCAGAAATAATAATCTTCAATTCACCAGTTCACATGGGCTTGAAAGTCTTTTCTTGAACTTCAACGTTAAGTAACGACTTACAGCTGGGGATTCGAACCCTGGAATTGGACTCCAAAGTCTAGAGTCTTAACCACTGAGCTGTCACACCGGTTTTACAAAATTTACAAAAACTAGAGATATTTAAAAATGAAGTGGAACCTATAATAACTGACCTTGTAACCAAGGTAGGCGAGGAGCAGAGCCTCTGTGAGGCTGATGCCGGCCAGGATCACCTGCACCACCCACAGGACCACGTTCCTGTCCACCCAGACGATGGCATCCCAGTTGATGATCGGGTTCTCTTGGAACGCCTCCTCCGTCAGGTTGTAGGCCGTCAGGAACTCGGACTTGTTCGACGGAGTGCACCCATAGCTGTAAAAAAACCAGAATAAATGAACAATCTCCAGAACTGCGCTACGTGTACATTCAACTTAGTGTGATGGATAGTAGTGTTTACTATAGAAACAGACTCTCTAAGGCAATGCATTTGCTGTATACGCACACCTGTGCTGATGTCTAATGGTTAATCATCTCAAATAAGTACTCGGATAACGCTCAGCTATTAGTCATTCCAGCGTGTGCTGGAGATAAATAGAGAGGGAGATCGCTGGCGCTACCTGTGAAAACCAAACATGAACTAATTTCACCAAATATGAAATCTGGCTTCACAGGATCCATGTGAGTGGGCAGTAATCTCGTTTCTATAGTCAGTGATTTAAGCTTAACAGCATGTTAAACAATTTTATTTTAACATAATAGTGCTAACACATGCATCCTTAAGTGTTTAATACGTCCATGAATCTTTAAGAAGGCCAGTCCGAGAGGATTTTGCGTACAGAGTCAAAGTAGTTGTAATTTAACCTCAAGTTGCATTGAAAATTTAAAAACTAATGCTACTAGGTGAGTCAAGGGCAAAATACTTGCCCATATGTAGGGGTACGTAGCATGTACGTGATAGAAATGCAGGGGGTGCTGAGACTGGCTTCAAAATCATGAAAATGTTAATTTATACAAATATCATTAACTTTTTAAGATAATTAAATTTACCGATTAGAAGTAATGAAACATATTTATTTTCGGTCAGATAATCAGTCACAACACCCACCCAAACACATATGATGTTACTGTCCATCCCACCCACCCAAATATTTACGATCTCAATCATCCTCCCACTTACCAAAACACCTACGACGCAACCTTCCATTCCACCTACCTCAATCATCCAACATCATCCACCCAACAATTACGACCTCAATCATCCTCCCACTTACCAAAACACCTACGACGCAACCTTCCATTCCACCCACCTCAATCATCCAACATCATCCACCCAACAATTACGACCTCAATCATCCTCCCACTCACCAAAACACCTACGACGCAACCTCCCATTCCACCCACCTCAATCATCCAACATCATCCACCCAACAATTACGACCTCAATCATCCTCCCACTCACCAAAACACCTACGACGCAACCTCCCATTCCACCCACCTCAATCATCCAACATCATCCACCCAACAATTACGACCTCAATCATCCTCCCACTCACCAAAACACCTACGACGCAACCTCCCATTCCACCCACCTCAATCATCCAACATCATCCACCCAACAATTACGACCTCAATCATCCCCCCATTCACCAAAACACCTACTACCCAACCTTCCATTCCACCCACCTCAATCATCCAACATCATCCACCCAACAATTACGACCTCAATCATCCTCCCACTCACCAAAACACCTACGACGCAACCTCCCATTCCACCCACCTCAATCATCCAACATCATCCACCCAACAATTACGACCTCAATCATCCTCCCACTCACCAAAACACCTACGACGCAACCTCCCATTCCACCCACCTCAATCATCCAACATCATCCACCCAACAATTACGACCTCAATCATCCTCCCACTCACCAAAACACCTACTACCCAACCTTCCATCCCACCTACCCGAAAATTAACGACCTTCCTTCTACCCCACACATAAAAAAATTTACGACTTTAAATCGTCCTCCCAAAGATTTACGATGTTAATAATCCTCCGACCCACCCAGAAAACAGTGCTGATTTGGACTGTTTAAATATTGCCTTTATTTAATCAAATTAAATACTTTTTATTTGAAATAAAGATCATTAGTTCATAACATAATTCAAAATGGCAGACAAACCGCTGACCTACATACATAGTTATAAGGAACAAGGACGCCTTTATCTGATAAAAATTGCATAACAAGTGGCATTTGTGAGGGAAAAGCTTGAGGAGAGCCGAGACTCCCAGGATGTACATAACTAGAACCTGGCAATGGCGAACTGGGCCATCGCTTGAGGGGTTTTATAGAGGGTCTGAATGGACGCATCCTAGAGGTTTTACATAATTATTAACATTGTACGTCTTGTTATAAAAACCACAAGGATTACAGAAATTAGGACTGAGAAATATAAATTAGTGCTGAGAAAGGTTCATGTTATTTAAGAAATTATTTATACAGGCTGAGTTTTAAATCAGTTACACCCCAACAGTTTACAAAAACATTGATTATTGAATATAACATTAAATTATTACTAACCACACTACTTTTAAAATGTTTAACTACTATGAAAGATCAATTGGGGTCTAAGATCTTGGAGTCATTTTACAAATTTTAAATGGGAACGTGGTCATGTGATATGTCATTCAACACCACCATAACTTCAAACTGAAAACGATAGTGCAATCATAACTAAAAAAGCATGTGTCCTTCTTTAGTTTTTAATTTATTTTGCTGGTCATTGCATATATATTTTACTAATTAAAACTGCTTTCTCATGGCCCAAGCAAAACCAGATTTGTTTCTTATTGCGTTTATTAGGGTGCTTAGAAAAGATGTGAGTTTTTTTCAGGAAAATACATAGGTGATGATCAATGAAATAAATTAAAAACTAAACAACGACAAATACTTTTAAAATTCCGATTGTACCATCGTTTTCAGCTTGAAATGGTAGCGTTACATGACATATCATATGACCAGTCCATATTTAAAATTTGGAAGTTGACTCCTAGATCTTAGACCCCAAGTGATCCTTGAGCATTGAAACACTCCTAATGTAGTGTGAGTTAGTGCAATGGCACATTAAAAAAGCAAATATTTTACAAACTGTGGAAACAAGTTAGGAGTTAACTGACGTAGAATTATATACAGATATAATGAGAATGATAATATATATATATATATATATATATATATATATATATATATATATATATATATACTTTGTTTTAATACATAAACGTCTATGTATTCACTATATCTTATATCTTTTACAATTACAGTTATATTAAACATAGAAACGGGATAGGTTAATTTTAAAGTAAACATTATCAATAAATATTAATTTTTATTTCTCGGCTGTTTGTATATTACGTCATTTAAAACGCCTTTTAGTACATATGAGTACAAATTTGCTTATAGGCAATTTCTATGATTCAAGTATCTTTTTTCGAAGGTCTGTCAGCTTATTATTGATACATTCTTGATGAAGTCGGTTGGAAAAAATCTTGAAAGCTCCTACCTTTTTTTTACTTCACCCAGATTGAATGGGGTGAGTTGGTGGTCCAACAATCATGTGGATGTTGAAAGGGAGGTGAATGGGCTTACTCATAATTAACTTTTAAGCTCTTTAAAAGGATGTGTAGATTGGCGGAATAAGGCATCATAATCTAAAATTATAAAATAAAAAGCAATATTTTCACGAAATATTATAAAATAGTAAATGCTTTTAATAAATTCAAGCTTGGAAAAATTGCTTGTGTTGACGCTGTTTTATATTCAAATAGGGGACACCCCTGCACGCTTCGCGTGCCAACCCCGATATTCACTGCACTCGATACACCTCGGCCTTCGGCCTTGGCATGTGACTTTTGAATACAAATAAATAGATTAGCCGTATAACGTAAAATCACAATATTAAATTTACTTACTGTATTTCACTTACATACTTGCGTTGTTATCTATTTATTACTATAAATACCCAATGGTAATACTTAACCTATTTAAAACGTGTTAATTTCATTTGGTTTTGTTCAACAACTGAAGGTGACACTCTTAATGCATCAATAGGGTAATGTAAAATATACAAAATAAACAGGCTCATTTAGTTACAAAACAGCTGTTATTAGTTTACTAAAATCAACTGAATGTTACTCCTATGGAAAAAGGACATTTTGAGGGGCTGTTTGTACCCCTTATAAATGAAATGTCGAAAATTCGTTTATAAGAGGGTCCCTTCGATACTAAAGCTAACTTCCTTTAAAATTTCGTCTAAATACGTTCGTTGGTTTTTGAGATTTCTAACGAACGTGTATATAGATTGAAGAACTTTACAGTATAAAAAAAAAAAAATAAAAAATAACTCGTGAAGAAAAGACGAATTAAATTATCAAAGAATAAAAGGAAGACAAATTAAAATAATAAGTTCTATTTGAGACGCTCCAGGCTTAAAAAAATATATTCAAAATAACTAGTAAAAAGAGGCAACCAAAGTACTTTGCATTTGCGATGTTTTTGTTTATAGTATATATCAAGCAGAATTAGAGATCAACGAAAATGTCTTATTTAACTACGCTTCGACTTCTTTAATGACTGTCTATGTTTGTTTATTTAGAACATAATCTATGAAAGGGCCTAACCCGAAATGTATTTCTTTGTCAAAAAACACCTGGCAGCACATGTGTCGCACAAAGTAATAATTAAGGAAGAAATTATAATTAATGTCAGAAAGAGTAAAAAGCAAAACGAGGGCTCTTATGTACCTAGGGCGTGATGAAAAACTCCTTTGATGTTCCCTAGGCGTATTAATGAGGCCAACATTTACAGTTAAGTCTTGTGTATGGAATAAAATCAAAGCGTGAATTATTAAATTTGCTAATACCAAACATGCTGTTATTTGTTACTTTGAAGTTTTAATTACAATACGCCAGGATGATTTTATACACACATAGATTTCTCGTCCAATGTTAAATGTTTTGTTTCAAATTATTAGTTATATGAAATATAGTGGTCCAACCTGATATTAATGATATTTTATTTTTAACTAGTAAATATTAAACCCACAACATACAGATTTTTGCAAAATAGTTTGGAAAAGGAACAAAAATTGTTTCCACTAAAAAAGATGTATATGACATTACTCTTATTTAGTTTCTCTCCTGAACACGTATACGAGATCATATTATTCATACGAGCAATAATAACTAAGATAATCAACAAAAGTGGGTTATGTTAGCAATACGTATTCATGGTCAACATTTACTTACCTAACTTAAAGTAAACTAACAAATCTAACATAACCTAACATATCCTAATCTAACATAACCTAACATATCCTAATCTAACCTAACCTAACATATCCTAATCTAACATAACCTAACCTATCCTAATCTAACCTAACCTAACCTATCCTAATCTAACATAACCTAACATATCCTAATCTAACCTAACCTAACATATCCTAATCTAACATAACCTAACCTATCCTAATCTAACCTAACCTAACCTATCCTAATCTAACCTAACCTTTCCCAAGGTAACTTAACCTAACTTAAAGTAAACTAACTAAAGTAAGATAACCTAACCTAAAAGTCACTAAGCTTTCGTAATTTAACATAACCTGAACTAACCTATCACAAACTAATCTAACATAACCTATTCTAACGTAACTCAATCTAACCCAACATAACCAAATTGTTTGTTGAATATCTCAGTTATTATTCGTAGTATCAATAATTTCATGTCGTATTCCTGCTATGCTGAAAAAACTACGTTAGATTAATGTAACATATCTCGAGTTTGGTATAATATTTTCAATGTTTTTGATAAATATTTATAATTTTGCCTAAAAACGTTTTATGTATTTGTGTTCGTGGGGCTAATATTGTATAGTTAAAAGAAAAAAACTTGAAAATTAGGTGGGACCCATATTTTCTATACTAAACATCAGTTAGTTTCCAGTCCATTGTTGAGCGCTAGTGTAGTTCCATGTAAATGTAATGCAGTTTAAACCAGCTGCAGTAACAGATCTCATTAACTAATGAAATTATTGAAATATTCTCATAAGATGATATCTATTGCAGGTATATCAGGTTATAAAACATTTTAATGTGTTTTTCAGGTTATAATATAGTATATTTCATAACAAGAGTGGAAAGTGGGGTTTTGCATGTTCGAGACAACATGTTTGAAGTGCGAGACTTGTCGAGCACTTAAAATGGTCGAGAACATACAAAACACTTTCACTCGAGTTT
Source organism: Stictocephala bisonia (assembly GCA_035578905.1). NCBI lineage: Eukaryota > Metazoa > Arthropoda > Insecta > Hemiptera > Membracidae > Stictocephala > Stictocephala bisonia. The sequence goes on from JAQJVL010000380.1 coordinate 81,503, forward strand.
TGAACGATACTTTTCACTACACTACGGAATAAAAACTCATTTTTGGAATGTTAACTGTTTATTAAATTAGAAACATGTTTGAAAAACAGGTGTTGTTGACTGTGGAAAATTTTCGGTTGTAAACAATGTTACTTTCGGTAGTAAACAATATATAGCTGTTGAAAATATGATGTTTCGCAGGTTGTAAACACATAACGAAAACAGCTGAACTCATAGTACTGTAGTGTAGTGAAAAATACATTATATGATATATTGTATTAATCTATCCCCTTTTGGATACACAGGTTGATAAGTAAAAATTAAAGCTATTGATTGTTATAAAATAGTCAAAGACGAATGTTGAAAATTAATCAATCATATATAGACGTAATAGAACTTTATATGCCGTTTAATTTATTGATAATAAGTAACAATTAATTACTTTCAATAATTAATTAGAAATAAAAATCGATCGTTAAACCTTTTCAAATACAAATCGATTTGTTATTACTATATTTGTTTGTTATTACTATATTTGTTTGTAATTACTATATTTGTTTGTAATTACTATATTTGTTTGTAATTACTATGTTTGTTTGTTATTACTATATTTGTTTGTTACTACTATATTTGTTTGTTACAACTATATTTGTTTGTTATTACTATATTTGTTTATTATTACTATATTTGTTTGTAATTACTATATTTGTTTGTAATTACTATATTTGTTTATTATTACTATATTTATTTGTTATTACTATATTTGTTTGTAATTACTATATTTGTTTGTAATTACTATATTTGTTTGTAATTACTATATTTGTTTGTTATTACTATATTTGTTTGTTACTACTATATTTGTTTGTTACTACTATATTTGTTTGTTACAACTATATTTGTTTGTTATTACTATAATTTTTTGTTATTACTATATTTGTTTGTTACAACTATATTTGTTTGTTACTACTATATTTGTTTGTTATTACATTTGTTTGTTATTACTATATTTGTTTGTTATTACTATATTTTTTTGTTACAACTATATTTGTTTGTTATTACTATATTTGTTTGTTATTACTATATTTGTTTGTTATTACTATATTTGTTTGTTATTACTATATTTGTTTGTTATTACTATATTTGTTTGTTACAACTATATTTGTTTGTTACTACTATATTTGTTTGTAATTACTATATTTGTTTGTAATTACTATATTTGTTTATTATTACTATATTTATTTGTTATTACTATATTTGTTTGTAATTACTATATTTGTTTGTTATTACTATATTTGTTTGTTACAACTATATTTGTTTGTTACTACTATATTTGTTTGTTATTACTATATTTGTTACTACTATATTTGTTTGTTATTACATTTGTTTGTTACTACTATATTTGTTTGTTATTACATTTTTTTGTTTCTACTATATTTGTTTGTTATTACATTTGTTTGTTATTACTATATTTGTTGGTTACAACTATATTTGCTTACGGTTATAGTAGTAACTGTTGGTTTTATAAGGACTAATACATTTCACGATGAATATAAACCAAGACAAACTTGCTTTTTTCTTAAAAAGAAAATATTATAAAACTAACGAAATTTAATGAAAACGTCATGTCTGCGATTAAATGCCAGTAACGAGGTTTTGAATAATGAAAATTTTAAGTTGATGAGCAGTGAAAACTACTAAAAAACCATATTTTTTGCTTCCAACTAGTATAAAAATGATTAAACATAAAATTAAATTTTAAATATGGCCTAAAGTAAAATTGACTGAGAATAAGACTGATGTAACTGGATGTTTCATAGGTATTTTAGATTACCAATAAAAAATGTATATAATTTTAACACAGATCACTTCATATTTCAAAAGGTGAAAAAAACCACCAATCCATATAATAAGCAATGACTCATTAAATGTCCATAACCTGTATTTTAATTAAATATATTTGACAATGTAACATGATGTAATTTATTTTAAGACAAGCTTTTTGAAATTTCTATCGACTTTTGAAAATAAATACCAACCATTATAATTATTCTAAATAAATATGAGGATATATAAATAATCGAAAACACTAATTAAAAAGGAAATATAATTAATAAGTTGAGTTCAATTAATTTTATTCGAAACACTAAAAGAATATAAATAAGTAAAATGTAATATGTTTGGATATGAATTTTTAAACTATATTTTCAAACATTTTACTCAACTTACTCTAAATATGTATTCTACTTAAAGATTTACAAAATTAACAATAAAGGATATAAATTGAAATCCATAAGCCAGGTTGTCTGCTAAAATAACTAGCTATAAAACAAAGTACTGAGTAATTGCTTTCATAAATAATATTTATTTTTAACTGTAAGAAGCAGACAGTTCTATTTGAAGTATTGATCTAACCGTCAGCTAATGTGTTATTTATTAGGTAATCTATTAGGGCAAGGGAAGAATACAAAATTGATGGACTCTAAACATATCGTTAAGAAATTACTGAGAAAGTTAACAACCTTGTATATGTGTTAATTTTTTATAAAAACAATTGAGGTCCGGTTTAGGAGTATTTACATCAATACATTTAACGATATCAGTATCTGTTAGTATCTTGAACCCTAGATATTTTGGAGACTGGAAATGTAATAATGTTCTTCAGTGGTACATCTACCCCCCTTTTTGGATTTATATCAATTCAGTTTTGGACAATTCCTAGATATAAAAAGAATTATTATTCAGTTATTTTTCAAATTGTTAATGTAATAATATTGGTTATATAGAAACAAACAGTCAATCCATGACAATGCATTTTCTGTAAACGAATCCTGTGCTGCTATCTAACAGTGATTCGTTTCAAATAAAAGAGGAAGAGAGAGAGAGAGAGAGAGAAATAGAGAGAGAGGGGGGGAGAGAGAGGGGAGAGAGAGAGAGAGAGAGAGAGAGAGAGAGAGAGAGAGAGAGAGAGAGAGAGAGAGAGAGAGAGAGAGAGAGAGAGAGAGAGAGAGAGAGAGAGAGAGAGAGAGAGAGAGAGAGAGAGAGAGAGAGAGAGAGAGAGAGAGAGAGAGAGAGAGAGAGAGAGAGAGAGAGAGAGAGAGAGAGAGAGAGAGAGAGAGAGAGAGAGAGAGAGAGAGAGAGAGAGAGAGAGAGAGAGAGAGAGAGAGAGAGAGAGAGAGAGAGAGAGAGAGAGAGAGAGAGAGAGAGAGAGAGAGAGAGAGAGAGAGAGAGAGAGAGAGAGAGAGAGAGAGAGAGAGAGAGAGAGAGAGAGAGAGAGAGAGAGAGAGAGAGAGAGAGAGAGAGAGAGAGAGAGAGAGAGAGAGAGAGAGAGAGAGAGAGAGAGAGAGAGAGAGAGAGAGAGAGAGAGAGAGAGAGAGAGAGAGAGAGAGAGAGAGAGAGAGAGAGAGAGAGAGAGAGAGAGAGAGAGAGAGAGAGAGAGAGAGAGAGAGAGAGAGAGAGAGAGAGAGAGAGAGAGAGAGAGAGAGAGAGAGAGAGAGAGAGAGAGAGAGAGAGAGAGAGAGAGAGAGAGAGAGAGAGAGAGAGAGAGAGAGAGAGAGAGAGGAAATCACTGGCGCTACCTGTGAAAAACGGATAGGAACTAATTGTTAAATTTAACTAGATGTATGGGACTCATATGATTGGACAGACTTCTTGTTTCTATAGGCAATGCTATATTTTCAAAGACTCGCCACCTAACCAAGTAAGTTAAAAATTCATAGTTGTGTGTCACCGGTGAAGTTACCGTCTTCCAGTTATGATACACTTAATCACTTCCTACTCTTAGATAGTTCAACAGGACTCACCAGGCGGCGTTGATGGGGTCGTCGTCGGTGACAACTCGCAGGATGTACAGGACACATGTTAGCAGCTTGAAGAGGAGGTTGGCGATACGTATTCGAAGACCTGCGACAGTCATTCATTAATATAAATAAATCTTTGATAGTAAAACAAATACTGATTGAACATACTATACGCACATAACATTTGTTTTTGTCTTGAAGAGCATTCCCTGACTACGGTGTTATACAGAAATGTTATTAAGGAAGTAAACGTGAAAACCATCTAAACTATACAATCTAGGAATATTTATTTTACGAAAAATAAACATAATGTACGACTATATACGACAAGTTGTAAAAAAGAACTGCAAACATCGAATTTCTCCCCTAAAATTTTACTTTAATATGCAGTTTGAATGATGAATTTAAACTGAAGTAATGTATTTATCAGAGAAAAATAAGTAGGTTAAAAATAATTTAAACACTTAATTAAAGAAAAATGTAGGAAGTATTTTAAGATGATTCTTAAGGCGTTTTATTATTATTTGAAGTAAAAAATTGGAATCAATGCAAATAATCATGAAAACCAGTAATATAATTAATTGTGTGTTATTGCAATCGAAAGATCTCACAATTAAACTTTCGTTTTATTGGTTTGTTTGATACTTTACATTAATTTAAAAAATAATGTTTTTCACAGAGAAATAAATATATAGAGGTCATCTTCTTAAAGCACCAGTGAAGTAATAATTACATCGTTTGTACTTGAGGATTAGCAGGAACTGACAAGGTGCTGGTCCTGTCATCCCCACGGAAAACTGGAAAAATAACTACTCGACACACATTCAGCGCACTATTGGATGCGACCTCTGTTTATTTATACCGTCTGGGTTTATTATTTAAATGTACACGGATATATATAAATGAACAAATTAGTATAGAATCTGAAAATAATAACATTTAAGTCGATTCGATTTCAGGATAACGCTAAAGAAATTGCATTTTCAACAGCCTGCTAAAGCTTAAATTCAATTGGTAATTTTCAAGCTGTTAACGTTTTTTTACCTCAGAAAAAGTATTTTAATCAAACTAGAGAATGAATAATCAATAAATAAATTATAACTTCTCTACAATTGTTTGACGTTGGGCCACGAGAAGTCCTCTGAACTTCATGCCTCTGTGGTATTGAAGGCGCTGATTTCCATTGAAACAGCACAAGTCAAGTAGTATACCTGTCCCAATTTCTAATTATGATATGTACACTACATTACTAGTGCTGTTTCAATGGAAATCAGTGCCTTCAATACCACAGAGGCATGAAGTTCAGAGGACTCCTCGTGGCTCGCTGACTATATTATATAGTGCCGTACACAAACCAGAGCAGCTCGGGCTGTGCAATCGTTTGTAGTGTAACAAAGGAAAACATACTAATTCATTAATAACAACCTTAATTGGTTAACGCTGCTATAGATATTGTCTACTTTACTCTACTGTCCACTCATAATAAATAAAACCATTCTCTTTTTAATCACCAAACTGTGACACCATATAATATTTTTAACATAAATATTCCTCCAATCACAAAGCATAAAGAAGTTTTTAACCAAATTTTTTTATAAAATAGTATTGGATTTATCAGTTTCTTTAACGCACTGCCAGACCAACTTAAGGCTGGTATTGGTTGAAGGTTTTTTGGCAAGACCTTCAAAAAAGATTTACTTGACAGATAAGCATTATTACAGCAATTATCTGTCATGCTAGGTAGTCATATTTATAATATGTGTCGAATTATATGCTTATGTTTTTTCCGTATTGTACCTAAGCCATGTGTTTATTTGTAAAAAACGTATGTGACTGTATTGTGCAGCTGTATAGCTGTTTTTACTTTCTCAAATAAAAAATAACCTTTTAGCCATAAAAACATTATACATGCATTGGCTTGCGTCAATATAAAACATTATTTCTCCCATATGAGTTAGCATAAAGACAGTATTGTGATCGTATAAAAAAAATTTACAAGTTGGTCAAAAATCCATTTGAGGCTCACCTGAACAAAAAAATTGTTTTTTCGAAAAAAAAACAACATTTTTGTGTGTCTGTCCATATTTGTACTTGTCTGTGTGTATATGCAGTTCACTGGAAACCAAATGGATGGATATATTTTCATTAAATTCGGTATGTAGGTGTGTTTTTTTTTAATTTTTCTGGGCAAAAAATACAAAAATGGACTCTTCTCAAAAACATCTTTGGAACAATTTATTTAAATAAAGATATTTTGATTTGATATAATATATCAGTTATAACTATATGTAAGAAGAAAAAGTGCCAATAATCCAGAGCTGCATATCTATTTTATGTTGTTATTTTAAAACTACGTAACCAAAAGTTAACGCAAACCCATAGTTAAGAGGAACTTATAGCAGCCTTAGTTAAAGTTTAAGCTCTGGAAAAACAAAAAAATTTGACGATTAAATTAGTGAAATTGAAGAGGGTAACTTTGTAAACCTGTTAAATTAGAATGATATGAGTAGCAGTACTTACTGGATCGTTGGTTTTTTATAAAGTACAGTTGAAGTCTCTCCTTGAAAGTGTTCTCGTTCACATAGTACTCCACTCGAACTCTGGAACAGCCATTAAAACTTTTTACAAATTTGAAGCACTTGAGGCTGAGTTGAATTGTTTTTTATTCAACTTAGTAAAATGGCGTTTTATTTAACAAGTATTTTTAATATATGAATAAGTTTTATTCAATATGTTACTTAAAATGTTAAGTGGAACAGTGCATTACTTTTTGGTTGAAAAAAGTTTCGATTTAAATTAAAGTTAAGATAAGGAAGACGCGGAGTTTTCTTACAGCCGCAGGGAAGCCCCAGCGGTAGTTAGAATTTAGGCCGGTAGACAGCGCTGGTAACGTTGCTCGAGAGGGGCATACATGTCTCAGCTCCTCCACCAGAGTCTGCTGTCAATGTTTGAAGAGAATATGAAAATCGGAGGGGGAGATATAGAATAACGAGAGGTGTTTGGAGGGAATATGAGTAGTAGGGGATGACAATGGTGCTGTGGTTACCTGCCAAACTAGATAACGGACTATTTGACACATCCAGTTCCTTCTTTGACACACATTAAGCGCACTATTAGACGCGGCCTCTGTTTCTCCATTCTCTGTTTTTTTACCATCGTTCTGAAGATGACGAGAGATAGTTTGACCATCGTTCTGAAGATGACGAGAGATAGTTTGACCATCGTTCTGAAGATGACGAGACATAGTTTGACCATCGTTCTGAAGATGACGAGAGATAGTTTGACCATCGTTATGAAGATGATGAGAGATAGTTTTAATCCTATTATTTTTGTTTTGTTTGTGTGCTATTTTCTACTTTATTTAAAAATCTAATAAACACATATGATTGAAATAATCACTGAAATATATAATTTTTTTTAATCTATTTGTAATTGGTTAAGCTAATTCATGAAATAGGTTTAAGTACATGGTTACAATTTTGGTTTATTTAAAATAGGATGAAAGGTACTACTAAAATCATATTTTTAATTCAAAATCTTTATTCGTACATGTAAAATACATATTTACATTTCACGTCAAGTAACTACAGCTAATTGTAGACTACCAAACCAATAAAGAACGTTTTTAATTTCTTTTTTAATGGGCGTAGATCATGTTCATGTTTTATTTCCTGTGGTAAATTGTTGAAAACCCCTCTCAAATTTTTCAATCTAAAAGAAACTTTATATCTTTTTTCATTGTATGTGATTATGTGTAATCACACACAATGATTACTCATAAATGTACAGATTAGATAAGCAAAGGTTTAAACTTCTAAAATAATATAAATGATAACATACAGATTCAAATAAATAAATAAAATATATTTAATGTTATTATTTGATCAAACTTAATATCTGTGGAATAAGTAGGCCACTCCCTAGGTAATACCAGTTTGGAGTGGCCATCAAAATATTTGATTTGATATGAAAAAGAAAGCAGCTGGAACAGTGGTACCTCGGTTAACATATAAATAACTGCTACATATAATTAATGTAAAAAGCATGTTTTGAGAAATAATTGAACATGAAATAAAATATTACAAAATAAATGTGAGATAGAATAATTTTTAAAAGTAAACGAAGTAAGAAATACTATATTTACAATATCTAAGAATGTAAAAGGCAATGACATAAAACATCTTAGCGACATAACAAGTAAAGTAGTTCTTATGAATGTAACAAAATATATTAGAAAAATAACAGTGCAAAAGAATGAATAAATAAATAAATAATTAATAATAAATAATATTTAATTAAATTAAATAATCAATGCTGTTAAATTAACCAATCAAATGCACTGATATTATGTCCAGACAGAGATATAAGCTCTCTAAATCGTGTTTGATAAAAAACCATTGTTCACAAAAAATATAGGCTGCTTTTAGCAAAAATACATAGCTCATATACCACCAAATCCTCCACAGAGTAAGGATTTTAAATTCGTAAAAAAGGGTTACATGACTCGAATCGCCTCCTTTTTGCAATTATTCCCAAGCACCGCTTTTGGAGGACAAACACCATTAAAATTCACTATGCTGAATGGGAATATCTCTAGGTCGACTGTACGTGAGAAAAATAAACTATTCTTAGAATATCTTGGTTACAGACTCTGGTGAAACTCAGAAATATATTCAGTCAAGTAATGCGTAACGTTGCGGAACTTGCAGCTTGATCACTTGCAATCAAATGCAGTCATCAGCTAGTTCACCATTTTGCACACCTAACTGGGGAATTTACGTTCAGTCATGTCTGTACTCAATAGCACAATAATGGCATTTATATGATATAAAATGTATTGCGTCATTGTAAATGAACTGTAAAGAAATTTAATAGCTGTCTCTATCTAGACAATATTTAACTACGTGGGATAAATGTCATAAAATGTTAAGCAATTTTTCGATAACAGTAGAAAAATAAGAACATGTTGTCACAATGTAACTACATTATATGTGATAAAGAATTAAAGAGAATGATAAATAATACTGAATTAGGTCGTATATCTACGAGATTGTATAATGATCGATCGTATAATGATGCAGACATTGTTGATAGTCTAAAAAGATTTCACTAACTTAACTCTTTAGACTAGTAGTGGACTGGTATAATGAATTAATGTAAACACTACCTTTTAATATTTATAATCGTTTTAAGTGGTGATGATTATTTTAGTAAAGCGATGTTAATGCGTGTACATATTTTTATTTCAGTAAATTTTAAATTTATTATTTATGGTGTTAACTTAAATTCAAAAACCTATACATGTAAAAATATCTACACCACTTGAAACTAGAACTATATTTTTGCAGTTGAAGGGTTATAACTGATCATTATGAATATAGATTAAGCAATGCTTAATCCTAAAAGTCATGCACATGTATTAATCATGCAGACACAAGAACATGTTATGTGAATGAGATGAACAATGTAAATAAAAATGTGACTGAAGATTCAACCGTATAGTTTTGTAAAATATTAGACTAACATAAACTGATTTTGATGTAATTATGCATACAAAAACCATCTTTAAAAATATTTGAGACACGTTTTACAAATATAAAAGTATATTTTATACATACTATTCTTAAAAAAAATTGCGGAACGATCAACTTACTGACGAATCAGGAAAAGATAATAAAATCTCATTCCTACCAACATCTAGAAAATATAACTTAATTATTTACAAAAAATGATGTATAAATATTAAGAACAATTAAAAATAAACGAATAAGATAATCCTTCTTAGTTAATGTAAAAAATAGCTGGATACGCAATAGTTGTTGCAATATTCCAATTGCTTGAACATTTATTTAAAATTCAAATGGGAAAAGACAGATTTTAAATTCAAATACTCTTGGAGAAAAGTTTGCTTGTTCAAGTTTAAACCAATAATCCTTAGATTCTTGAAAGGTTTCATGTCTTGCCATGAGAAACGTGTCAGTGGAACATAACACCTAGAACAGTGGATCTGTGGAACATAACAGCTGGAACAGTGGATTAGTGGAACAGCTGGACTATCTGACATCAGTCCACCCCTACCAATATCGAACGGGTTTCTTGTAGAGTAGTGATAACAATTAAATTTCGTATGACTTTTATTGAGCAGAGATGCCCAATTAAAACACATTTCCACTCACATGCTTTGACAAGCAAATTAAATTGTTGTGGGCTCGTTGGCCCACCGGCTTAACGTAACTTTTTACGGAACGGCACAGAGGTAAAAACTTTTCAGTCACACCGAGAATCGATCCCGGACCGACTGGTAAGCCACAACCTTAGCTACGGCCGCTCTGGTGCAGTATTTACAATTTTATAATTTGAAAATCACCAATAAAATATTTATCAGAATACTATATAGTTCAATATACAGTTAGGTGTCACATATAATATAAAAAAATTATCAAAATTTTAAACCATAAAATTGATTTTAAAAATCAGGATATAATAGCATATATACACCACTTTAAGTGAATGCAGTAGATCTAACGGATACAATTTTATCTATAAATACTTTAAAAAGATTGAATAAATTATTATTTTTAAAACTCACAAACCTGCAGTAATGACATTTTAATATAATCTTATTATGGGGCTATTTAAATTGATTACCGCAATAATTTACCTTTAAAATAAATCTTGTTATTGTAAATGAGTAAATGACATTAATGTACTTTTTGAGATAATTAAAGTTTTACAATCATTTATATCAATAAAAATGAATAAAAACAGCATTTTATATTGATTTATTAAATACTATTACATTTAAAAAGTATTTATCAACTTAATTATTTATTTTTTCAAGTTATATAAATTTGTAAAAAAATCATGGAAATGACATGAAATAATTGTAAGTGTTTTGAGATAAATGAAATAATTTTTAACTATAAACTGTAATTTATTGCTTGGACAAATAAATTTTAATTTGAAGAACGATTTTTACTAACTCTAACATTTATATTATTATTATTGTAAATTAACAGGAATAAAGTCAATATATTATAAATAAACGGGTACTATTGATTATAAAATAATTATTTACTTGTAAAAATAAACAAATTAATCAGAATTATGAAGCCAAAAATGAATAAAGTAAATAAATAATAATAAGTAATAGTTAAAAATTAAATAAATGTACGTCTAATTTAAAAATGAGATATTATTTAAGTTTATTACTGTTATATAATAAAGTTATAATATAAATTAACAACTGAGCACCCTTAACAAGATTTTTACTAAATCGACACCGACCGGTTTCAGCATTTATGCCATCTTCATAGGTGTATAGATGTTTACTTTTGAAAATTGTTACGAAACAAATAAAATGAAATAAATAATTATCTTATTTTATATAAAATGATGATAATTGTTTATTTCCTTTTATTTGTTTTGTTACATTTTTGAAAAGTAAACACCCATACACCTATGAAGATGGCATAAATGCTGAAACCGGTCGGTGTCGATTTAATAAAAATTTTTTTAAGGGTGCTCAGTTGTTAATTTATATTATAACTTTACTATAAATAGCAGCCCTAGGAATTAGAACTTTTCTACTGTTATATAGTGTTTTGTAGTTATTCTGTAGAGAGGAGGTTAAACGGATTGCGTAAAAATGCTGAACAATCTTCCACTTGAAGTTACTCAGTGCAGAAACTGGTTGGAACTCAAAGGTTATGTGACTAATTAAGTTTCAGCATACGTTTGAAACCACAAGCTGAAATTTAATGAGAGATATTGAAAAGTCTCATTAAATTATGAAAAATATGTTACCGTGTATTTTCAACCATCTAAAACAATTTTCATACGCGAGTGTAGATTTAAAAATTTGGTATAGCTTGTTTTATGATATACTGTATTTTGTTTCTTTAATGTATTATAATAGGGACACCCCTGCATGCTGTGGGGCCTCGGCCTCCGGCCTCAGCATGTATCTTTTGACAGCAAATACTAGTGATTAAACTGTATTAAGTAAAAACATAATATGTAAATGTATTTCTAGTACCTCACTCATAGGGATAGCAAATATTTTCAACATTTCGATATATCGAAAACCAAATATCGATATAACGATAACATCGATAGAAAAATATCGATGTATCGGGTAAATGAATTATCTGTTTAAAATTAGGCTCACATTTAGTATCATGACCAAAACACAATCATGTTTTGTCACTATTTAGAATAGCCTTATTTAATTTTTATATTAGAATAGCCTGTCACTATTTGAATATAAAAATTAAATAAATTTATTTACACGAAACAAGTTGTCGTCTGTTGGGTTGAACAAAAAAATTAAGAATACGAATAATTATACCTTTATTTCTTATGTTACTACACGTAGTTTGTAATGCGACTGGCTAGGCAGGTTAGGCATCTTGAGTCAGAGTTGCCAACTCACACACACAACTTCATTCGCTCGTCCACACACTGGTCGACATAAACGACATTTTAGTGCGTTAACCTCACCTAAATAAACAAAGTATGTTTCGTTTATTATTTCAATGCGTGTTTTGTACACATAAGAGGCAATTTAAATGTATTTTTTTGAATCGTGATGATTTTGTGAAGAGAGCGAATAACGTCAATGTTTAGTGATATGATATATCGGAACAAAATATCGATATGGCCGATATTATCGAAAGAAACTATCGATACTAATATACCGATATATCGAAATATATTTATCGATATTTTAGATACATCGTTGAATGAATATGAATTTTAGACACATATTTTAGATCATATATCGTTGCCACCCTTACTGACTCATTGCAATTGAGTTGCAACTTATTTACAGTCCAAATATAAATAGTTTACTCAATTTTGTTATGACTTCTTTAGTTCATCTATTGTAAGGCATCCTCATTATAAGTCCAATGATATTGTTTTCCTTATCATGTAATCTATGATCGGTTCTATTTCTTTGGATATTTCGTCTTTGGCTAATGGTCTCTCCCAATGAGAGGAGTTTTTTGTTCATGCATAAATTTAACACTTCAATTTCCTTCAAGTTCAATATTTTTATTACTGTATTTTTCTGTTAGTTTATAATAATCTGTCTGTTCTGTGTTTTTTTGTGTGTGAATTTAACATCTTTATCATTCATTTTCTCATTTGAAGTGTTTTCCTTTTATTTATGATTTATTAAAAGTTTTGTAGTATTTTTCTTACATCTTTTCACATATATTAACATATATTTTAACAGAGCCAGGCTACTGAAGATTTTTTAATTTCCTAGTCTCATAGTTTTGTTTCTTTTGATGGTGTTGAAGCAATAAAATATTCTGTAGACAGTTTCGAAACAATATAGAGGGCAGGAAGACAAGAAATCTGCTTCTACAGACCTTTTTCTTTTACTCCAATTTAGTTTTTTTCACTCTAACAATAACACGTTGATTAAAATATGCGTATCTTTTAAAATATGATAAAACATCTGCTTGAATATTTTCAAAAATATCTTTAAAATTGACTGACACATTTAAATTATATTATTTTGCATTTTGAAAAGTTTAAAACGTGGGGGATTTTTTGTTACAGGTTAATTAATTAAGAGCCGAAAAGCAATAAATAAATTCCGCGCTTTTAATACAGCGAGTTGAGACTGAACACTTGTACAATAGATGTGTTTAGTCCAATTATAACGTCATCCAGGTACATAATATTATTCAAGCTGTTTTATGAAAGCAGTAGACAATATATGATTTATGTATTAACTGATGTATCTAAATTGATCTAATTTTTGTAGTAATTAGTGTACGAGAGGCTCTATCTAATAAAATTTCAGAAATATTTCTATCTTGTGGCAATCATTTTGAAAAATTCCAATTCACATAAAACAACTACGATAATTTCAAACTATTCTAATTTTTCTTGTCAAACAGGTCAAACAAATACTAACTTTTTTCTTTTGATTTTGAAGGGCTTACTACCAACGTAAAATACTGAGCCAATTTTGACGCTAAGCTGGTTAAACGCTAATAGGCGCTAGTAACGCGTCCACACTTTGCATTAGGGACACTAGCGCTCACAGCGTTTGCCCTCTGAACTATAGCATCGACACGGGATAAGCTTTTGCCATACAGTTTGTTTCCCTGTTTAATTTGTTATCAACATTTTTCAACTATCGTAATTTTGAGAGTTACTAAGGAATCCCTAAATCAGCTAAAAAAGTTACAAATGAAATTTAATAATAATTAAATTCTTTACTAATTTGACCAATATATTCTATGATTATACTAAAAATGAATTCAAACATTCACGAAATTTTCGCTAAACGATAAGGAATTAATGGAAAACATTTTAAACATTCGTAAGACACTTTGAAAAACTTAAAAAAGGATATATAATTATTTAGAGTAAAGGTGAAGACATTAAATTAACAGTTTTATTTATTATTAAGATGATATATTGTAGTCGTTTGTATTGACGGAGGTAAAATGTTCCTTGGAAAAAGCAATTTATTAATAGCCCAAAAGCCAGGGCAATTAAGGGGCCTACAAAATTACCTGTTATTGCCCTGTTTTTCAGCTAACTGACAAGCTTGATGTTCAGTTTCTTCCTTTACACAAACCCCGATATTTGTATGCCACTCAACATAAACGACACCCCAGGCTTCTCTAGTACTGACTCCATCGATGTCAACTATTGAGTGGACGCTATGTTGGTATTAAGGTAATACAATTGGTTCCCGGTTAATTATTTCCCAATTTTATAGTTAAAATTAATTATTGTACTCTCCCTTGAGAGTGGAAAAATAAAAAAATTTGACCAATACATTAGAAATTGAGGCATTATAAAGTGATGAATTTAGCTGATTTAAAATCACTATTAAGACAAACTCGTTCAGAGTACAAATTTAATTTTGTATAACTTAATTTTCTACACATAGCTGAAGGGATTAAGATGTTTTTAATATAAAAAATGTAAATATAATTACAACTTTAAAGGTAAACGAATATCTTTACTTTTTAAAGAAATTTAAAACACCTCAATACTTCAATCATGTGTAAAAATCGTAGTTATAAAAAAATAAATTTCACTTTAAACCGTTTTGTCTTAATAGTGCATTTAAATCAGTTAAATTCACCACTTCATAAGGCCACACGTTTTAATGTAGTGGTTACAAAAGGTTTAAATATTTTTCCTGTCCCAAGGGAAGGTACATTAACTAATTTTGATTATAAAATTGTGAAATAATTAACTCACCGAAAACCGATTGCACCACCTTAAGAGGACAAAGCATAGAACATTTCGCCTACAATCTTTACAACACTCTGTTCCCAAGGAGCTGATTTCAGTAAGGCGTCACTAGTGTCGACAAACGTGAATGAGTTAAACGTGAAGACAGAAAAATAAGATTAAAACAGATACAATTGTGTTATTAATGAAATTTTAATTTATAACATTTTTACACACGAAGCTTTAAAAAATATTCTAAATTCAGTTTACTTGCTTTCAGTTTTTCTCACTCGCATGAACTCCAGTGTTTTCATGGTTTCACTTACACAACAGGATTGATTTGAATGTCACAGGTGACGAAACGGGGGGGGAGGAGACAGGTGGTCAAAGCAGGAAGGCAATACATATTCATGATCGTGTACCTGGAGCTCTCTCGACACATCTGTGTCCTGGGGGATGAAAAGTGAGTTTGGTCAAATGGATAACTTCTTATCCCAACGGAATACTCCTGTGTCATTGGAGCAACAATTTCAGTTACAATTAGAAGTTAACTCGTGTCCGGTAATTATTTATAAATGACGAAAAACTAACTTTCATTAACATTAACATTTATACATTTTAACAAGCGTTAATCCAGTGAATCTACATTTAAAACCTCAAATTTAAAATGAGTTGATCAACACATTTTTCAGACAAATATAATGCTTCAGAACTATACAAAATGTACTTAAATATAATAGTTTCAATATATAATTTATTTTTGACATATATTATACAACTACTACGAAATATATTTTTGTAAAATAATCACGTTTTAGAGGTTCTAAGTAGATCTAAGTGAACAATTTAAATTTTACATATAAAATACAAAAAAAAAAAAAAAGAAATTGCAGCCAGCACCAATGTCCTAAACCACTATAAATCACACAAAACACTATAGTGTTATTAGAATTATTTCGCTAAAATATAAGCGTGACCCTTCTTTACCACTCTTTAGTTTTTCAAAATACTTCCGTTAAAATACTTTTTCATTGTTCTTTAAATATTTTTCGTTCGAATCTCATACCCGAGCTGCTTCAAAGTTTACTTTTATCAAACCAAAGGCAAAAAGAAATAATTTGTCAAAAACACTTTCATTTCTAGTTCTACATATATTTAATAAGTTACCAGAAGAACTAAAGGATGACAAAAATGTTAATTTATTTCAAATAATATTAAAACTTCGGCTTCTTGATGAAGACCATACTGATGATTTAATTATGATACTGCAATAGATTTGTTTTTATGTTTATGAATCTCTTAATTTGTTCTATGGTTAGATTTGAATTTAAATTTGATATTCCTTAAAATTTATTTTTTTGAATTTTAAATTAAATTAACTCCTGTTTATCCAATTTGTTATTAGGTCCTTACAATGTAATGACACTACAGTGGGCCGTAAGTTTCACATGTCATCTCTACTTGAGACAATGACAAGTTATTTCAAGTTTTAAAATTGTATTTTTGTATTAGATATTTTATTGTGGAATTAATCTTTTCTCATTCTTATTTTACTATTCTCATTATTATTATATTTTTATTCTCAAAACATCAGAATTAAACGACTTGAAAAATAAAAAAAAAAAAATATCTACATGAGATTAAAATACAAACAGTTTATGTTACATGTATACGATAACGCCTTACATTTTGTATGAAAACATGCAACACGTACTTATGAAGTCAGTTTCACGAGCATTTTTATCTGCCATATAAACAAAAAGGTGTTACAATATTCCCGACAAGATTTATGCGCAGATAAAAATAACCTGGCAGCAAACTGTTTAATATCCTGAGTGCACGTACTAATTAAGCCCGTAACAGGGTAGTCGACTACAGGGGTAGTAATTAGATGGCTACAAGTTTTGGAATTTAATAACAAACAGAAACACTGTTGTAAACATTTATTAATATCAGCTAGGGGATTCCCCTGCACGCTTCACGTGCCAACCCCGTCATTAGCTGCGCTTTATACACCTCAACCTTCGGCATCGACATGTGTCTTTTAACTAGAAATAATAGTAGGTTAACTGTATTACGTAAAATCACAATATCACATTTATTTACAGTATCTCACTTGCATTACTTTCCTTGCTACATATTTATTAGTGTAAATACTCAATGATAATTAAATTAGCCTATTTCAAATGTGTTCGTTTAATTTCCTTTTGTTTGACAGCTGAAGATTAATTAAATTAATATAATAACTTCATTAGATCCCCTTTGAAAGCCCAGTAGAGCAGAGCCCTGCAATTGAATGTGAATAAAATCATGCATAAACCTTCCTCGGTTTAATATTATGAAAGACCTAACCTCCTCAATATTACAAACACCGTTTTTTATATTCAAACAGCTGTTAAAACCTTTTGGAAACCACTATTTACATTTGAACAGCTGTTAATTTTCGATTCATTTAAATCTCTCTCCATGTTATTCTTGTGGCCAAAAGACGTACTTTGAGGGCTTCCGTACTTTTCAGGGTGAACATATTGAAAAATTAAGACCATATTGCACAAATACGAACGGAGGAAAATATTTTGACACCTCAGCTGTTAAAATTGGTCAAGAAATAAGGTAGGAATTGTAAGTTTTTGCGTTGGCAAAAACCGGCTTCACGTATTATATAATATAGTGATGATGATGATGATGATTACGTAACAAACTTCTGATAGTCGTTTTTCGGTAATAACATGAATGATTTTTCCTAGCAACATCGAGATATTTTTTTATAACCATTGAGGGTATAGAAATATCTCAATGGGATTTATAGAGTCAAACAAAAATTCCCAAAAATAAAATATTATAAAACTACTGTTAAAATGGTAAATATATAAACCCAAAATTATGTTCCAAATGCTAACTTTTATTAAGTAAATAAGTAAGTATTTCACAAATAATTGATATATGTATTTATTTTTATTTATTATTAACACTCTGATCTTCAATATATGGGCAAATATGGATTTCGAATGAGTGTGATGAGTGTAGATGAGCGAATGTAGTCATTGTTACAAACTAAGGCCGACTATTCCTTAGAAAGTGTAATTAATTAGTAGCTAAATGACCAATGATCAGCTGATCCCTTTCAAAATTTATGCGTCGACGTGGACACTACTAGCAAAATCTGGGGTGTCCATGTCGGATAGTAGTCAAGGTCAGATATTGTGTAGGGAAGAGAACTGATTGTCAGTTAGCTAAAAATCAGACCAACACTACTTAGTTCTGATTCCACGTAAAGCTGATGTTCCTTTAGCTGCCCTAGCTATTGGGACATTACTACGTAGGTCTTACTGAGGAACAGTTGACCTTCGTTAGTAACAATGACTACACTCGTTTATCTACACTCATAACCTTATATTCTCCTGACGCTCTGTGTCTTAATATTGAAAATTTGAAAAAAATTGAAATTGTACAATAAGGAAATTTTTATATCATTTCATTAATTACAGTTTGACCAAAGGATATATCAGATGAGTATGGACCCAAACTTCCACAATTTAGGGACTATACATACTGCCTACTCACCCTACGTATGTACATGACCCTACGTATGTAAATGTCCAATTACACCCACCTACATATACACGTATAGTGATATTGACCCACCCGCCCACCCATAAACGTTCAGTGCTATTGACCCACCCTCCCACCCATACACGTTCAATGCTATTGACTCACCCACCCACCCATACACATATATTTGTATTGACCCACCCTCCCACCCATACACGTACAGTGCTATTGCAGCAACGTACACACTGCTAGAGAAGTCTGGAATGTCCGTGTTGAATGGTTGTCAAGGTTCGGATGTTGTGTAGGGAAGAGAACTGAGTGTCAGACTTGTCAGTTAGCTGAAAATCAGACCAACGCTACGTGGTTCGGATTCCACGTAAAGCTGTAGGCCCCATAGTTGCCCTGGCTTTTGGGCTATTAATAAATAGTCCTTTCTGAGCTAAGTCGAACTCAGATAGTAATAATGGCTACACTCCTCATATCCATCACACTCATATCCACTCCAAATATATAACCTCTTAAGGTTATATATTTGACAACGTAAAACATTTACGAAATGCCTAGTCATACACTAGTAACCTTCAAATGTAAAATGTCCTAACTGTCAAAGGTATATTTACCCACCCTCTTACGGCCACTGCGAACGTCATTACCCTTATTCACCCTACGTACAGACAAATTGGGGTGTTCCACTGGACTTAGAATAGGGAGTGGTCTTTTAGGTATGTAACTTAATTACAAGGCTGATGCAATATACGGGAGTGCTTTGTAAACTCCGATACTCCACGAACTGCAAACTCCACTTGTAATGCGGCTGACATTTAACCATATAAATCGGCATTTTTGTAACATCGATAAAAGGAAAAATGATTTGTTAATTTTTCATTAGTTAATGTAAATTTAATTTTTGTGTGTGTTCACTAAATGTAAACTGTTGTTGTTTCATTTAGGTCAGCACAGAAATAGCCTATATATTAAAACAACCGGGCCATTTAGTTCACTCACTATCTTAACTTATTACTTGACCGATTTCGATTAACTGTTTTTAATTTGAATGATAATTTTGTTTTCTAAGTCATAACGGATCTAGAACTTTGAAATTGCCATAGGTTTTCACCCAATACAACGTCAAAGTTACACTTTTATTCTCATAGAGATTAATTTTAATTGACCAGCTGGCATAAACAAATGTTAACTGGTCCAAGTTGGTATATTACACATAGAGAGCAGCAGAGTAAAATATGAAGCTAATTATAAAAGCACGAATACATGTCTGACTGTGTGTATGTTATAATCAGCCGTTAACGATAATGGAAACACTTGGAAATAGTTATCGTTATAGTAATAGTAATAAAATTGATTGTTTGAAAAATTATTATACTATAAATAGAGTGCAAATCAAGTGCTGTGAGTGAGCTATTGTAAATGAATTAAAATAATATGATTTTACTCAATACAGTTTAATTACTAATATTTGAAGTCATAAGGTACATGCCTAGGCCGAAGGCCGAAACGTCAATCTCTGCGCTCGGTTGGCACGCAAAGTATGCAGGGGTGTCCCCTATTTTATAGTAAATGAACTGAAAAATTATATTTTAAACGTAGCAGCAAGTTAATCATATGTTTAGGTGCTATGTTTGTTATGTGAAGTTTTAAATTAGATTAGCTTCCAATGAGGGCCCTATATCTGTCACCTAAATATTTGAACTATATTGACTCTACTTATTTTGTAATGTATATTTTTACCTCTTTCACAATTTATCTAATTTTGCCAACAAATGAACATTACAACTAAACAGTTTCACAATAACTATGCGTAATGAAATGGAATGAAAATTTTCTTTATTAGGCGGAGTTAGGACTATTAAGTCCTCTCTTCCACTCAACCTTTCGTAATTGTATTTAATGTACTCGTAATTGTATTTAATGAGCGTAGCGAGTGACGGGTGTGGCACGCGTAGCGTGCAGGTTTGTTCCCTACTTTATGTACTATAAAGCTCGATGCAGTCACTCACTCACTGTCACTAAATGTTGAGGCACTTAAAGGCTTCCTAACCCTTTTTTTGGGTTGTTTGTACGGATTGTGGTACAAACATATATTACGTGATCGGTTTTGGTAAACCAATGGCACCATCCTCAGAGCAAATGTACTTATTGAAAATATTACGTAGATAAATATGAATACTCTAAAAATAGATCTTATACTCCCAGAGACCATAAAAAAGAAAAAAATAATAACAATTTACTCAATATTTCGGCAGACAATAAAACACTGCTAATGTATGATATTATTTGGAATGTTTTTATATAGTGATTGTATAAAATAAGAAAACAAACCTTCTAAGTTAATAATATTCGTCAAAAGAAACAAGAAATTACAATGTCGTGAAGTGTGAAATATGAAACGTTTCATGTTGTATCTGTTTTTATAAAAACATACAATTCTCTGATTTATAATTCAAGCTGGCGCGTCACTTCGTACTACATAAAGAATCAGCTGTTACAACAACGTCTGACATTTCTACATTATTCTTTTGTAAATAAATGTTATCTGACTGTAAACGTAATATCTTGCAGATAAATATTACACAACAGTCCAAACAGTTACCATTTTCTGTGTTTCTTTTACGGTGTTATACAGTATACAGATTTGTATAATATGTAGGATATATTTTAAAAGATGATAGAGTCGGCACTGGTGGCGCAGTGCTGTAACCCAGCTATTTGGGGACAAAGTGTTTGGGAGATTGTAGGCGATAGGTTCCATGCTCGGTTCTCTTAATACCGACACGGCGTCCGCTCAATGGTTGTCATCAACGTACACACTGCTAGATAAGTCTGGAATGTCCGTGTTGAATGGTAGTCAAGGTTCGGATGTTGTGTAGGGAAGAGAACTGAGTGTCAGACTTGTCAGTTAGCTGAAAATCAGACCAACACAACGTGGTTCGGATTCCACGTAAAGCTGTAGGTCCCATAGTTGCCCTGGCTTTTGGGCTATTAATAAATAGTCCTTTTTGAGCTAAATCGAACTCAGATAGTAATAATGGCTACACTTGTTCATCTACACTCATCACACTCATTCACTCCTCATATTCACCCATATCTCTACGATCGGCGTCTTAGAGATGAATAATGAATGATGAACAAATTTAGACTGACCAGTCTTTTTTATATTTGCTAGAAAAATTAATTCAAACCATAATTTTTCAAATAATAATTCAAACCAAAACAGATAATATCTAAGCTTAATATAATATTAAACTATTAAGTCTGATTTTTGCACGGTAAAAAATAAAATAAAACATGAAAATAAAAAAGGAAAGACTATTGCAAAACAGAATAAATTAAATAACAAAATTTAGTTTTATTATTAAAGTTATTATTATCTTATTATTCCTGTTTCTGGTCTAACAAATTATTTTACAACACAAACCTACTCAAAAAAGGAATTAATTACGTCTCAGCTAGTAACTATTTATATTAAAAGAGAAAAGTGACACTACAACATATTTTGTACATCATGGTTTCTGATAAAAAAATAAAATAAAATTAAATGAAATAATAAATAAAAAAGTATTACTACAGTACTTCAATAAAAAAGAAATAACGTACTACAATACCAAATACAACTGTTAGTAAAATAAATAGCATTTAGCTTATTGTTCCTAGTAAATTATTGCCAGATAATTGCTTTAAACAAGTTTGTTAATTATCAAAACACCAGTAGTACACAAATAAATATGATTGAATAAAACTCTTTACAATAGAAAATGTATAAAAAATGTGAGTTAGGACCAGTAAGACTTGTCGTACACTTAAATATTATTACTTTCTCTCATATACGTTAGCATAGAGAAAGTATTGTGATCGTTCAAAACATCTTTCTACCAATTGGTTTAAAAATCCATTTTAGGATGCCCTGAACCCAAAAAAGTGTTTTTTTCGAAAATAAATTTTAGTGTCTGTCCGTATTTGTGTCTGTCTGTGTGTATGTGCAGTTTGCTGGAGACCAAACAGAAGGATCAATTTTTAATGGCATTTTATATGAAATTAACTTTTTGAAATTTGAGCTTTTTTAAAAATTTTATGGACAACAAACATACAAAAATGGCCAAAAATGGCTCTAACAAATTTGATTCAATTATCAGGAAACATGTGAATTACAATGTAAAATATTTTAGTAGAAACCACCTGTCTCTAACTTGACTAGCTTTTGGAGTATGGAAAAAACATATTTAGGAATCAAACTGGTAATTTTCAAAGTTTTGATCTTTTAGTATTAATATGGGGGAAAGTTTGTGCCAATTCTTTGGAACCAATTATTTTTAACAGTAAATAAAAATGTAATAAATAATTATTTTACAGGCACGGAAACCGTTTAAATGTAAAATAAGGATTCATTATAAAGAAGGGATGTAAGACCACATGTCTGATCGAAGGACGACGAGCGTCAGTTGTTATTCCTTGTAATTGGAAAAACACTGCCTTCTACCTGCTGTGTACATTGTGAAACTTACTCCCCGTCTTGGTTCAGAGGGGTTGACGTTTATGGCAAAACATAATAATAGTGTTAATTTTAAATAAATGGTTCCAAACAATTCGCTCAAACTTTCCCCCATATTAAACACTACAAGATCAAAACTTTGAAAATTACCACTTTGATTCCCAAATAAGTTTTTTCCATAATTAAAAAACTAGTCAAGTTAGAGAGGTGCGGTTTTTAATAAAATATTTTAAATTATAATTTACATCTCTCCTGAAAATTAAATTAAAATCAATTTAGCAGTTTTTTGAGTAAATTTCATTTTTGTACTTTTTCCCCATAAAATGAAAATAAAACAAACTAAAATTTAAAAAAGTGAAAAAATGGTCTGGAGATATTGACTAAATGCACATACACACCAAATTTTATAAAAATGTATCTTTCCATTTGGTCACCAGCGAATTGCACATACACACAGACAGACACACATACGGACAGACGCCAACATTTTTTTTGTTTTCAAAAACCCACCTTTTTGGGTTCAGGGGACCCTAAAATGGATTTTAGACCAACTTGTAAAAAACTTTTGTTGGACAGTCACATTTTCTCTATGCTAACGCATATGAGAGAAAGTAAAAATAATTGAAAAATCCTCAAATACTCTAATAAGTTATTTTGCGAAGGCTTACGCCAACAATGTACCCATTGTTAGACATCAACAAAATATAATTTAAAAACATTTGTTAACAAAATATAACAATGTAACCATTTTAACATACGGGTATAATTCCTATTTTATTACGAAATAGCTATTTTAGGTATTTAACCCGTAAATAAGGTCGATAAATTTTATCTGTAAGAAAATATTAAAAATGTATAAACAAAAATACTATACAATATAGTTGATTAAGAGAAACACTAAATTATTCTAAACATTTAAATTTGTTTTTACCCTAATTTGTAATACCTTGAGATTGTCAAGAGGTTTTAATTTTGTTAGTAGCCTGTAGAAAAACGTAATATTATATAAAATTTTATATTTCTATGTAATAATTAAATATGTTGCGTGAAAACTGTTAAATTCTACAACGTATATTGTGTTAATATCTTCATAAATAAAAATAAAGTATTTAAATGGAAATTCATTTTTAATGTAAGTGCCTCACATGTTATCCTCCTCAGCCAATTATATCATAAGCTACCAAACTACGGAAAATACTGCAGTATATTTGTATCATTTTGATAAATGTTGATTTCAGTGTATAGTGAAAACAAAAAGTATTTTACATATTTGTGCTCAAAGAAGACAACAAAACAAATTTGATTTTGATTTAAAACTGAATGAAATATTTATTAGATATTGCAGTCCTGTAATAAGTGTTCAATCAAGTCTATAGCCCAGAGAAAGCTCCATTCTTATGACTTCAGTTATTGGTACCGTATTAATTAATTAAACATAAATAATAAAAAAAAACTCTAGATGAGTAACCTAATGGAATGTGAACTTTATTGTTAACTTTAGAACCCCTTCGCATGATTTACACCTGAAAATTAAATAGCATATATAGCTTGCAACTGAAATTAATATACTATTATAAACCTGTTTTTATTTTAAAAAAATCTTAATTTGATACATTTTGTTAATGAAAAAGTATTGCTTACATAAAATTAAACGTGAGAACACAATCTTGTAAAGAATTGACAGAAAGAATGAATGTTAGTAATTAATAGCATAACTTATTAATACATACAGTACATATTGTTATTTTGGGTTTGCGGCCTAAGGATTTAACATGTACATACAGCTTTAAAAAGTTTAGTTTCGAATACTGTATATCACAATTATACTAATTATAAATTAACAATTTGTATTTTTCACATTATAATAAGCTTTAACGTTCCTTTCACAATTATATTAATAAATACATAATTATTTATGAAAGAGTAAGTCTGATTAATTCTCGTAGTATTATTATAGTATAAAGTTTATATTATGTTAAATTTGAAGCTTAACTACACATTTGTTTATAATGTTGTCTATTTCAATGTTAATTTCATAAAGCTGTAAGACGTATCTTACTTATGATTATGCACAAACTTCAGGAAAAATTATTCTTACAATTCTTTCTTACAGTACATATGAAACGCCGATACAACGTTGTTGGTATTTTAAGGCGAATATGAATGATTATATGAGTGAAGATGAGTGTGGATGAGTGTAGCCTGGTTACTAATTGAGTTCAACTGTTCCTCAGAAAGGGCAATTTATTAATAGCCCAACAGCCAGGGCAACTAAGGGACATACAGCTTTACGTGGAATCCGAACCACGTAGTATTGGTCTGATTTTAAGCTAATTGACAAGCCTAATACTCAGTTATCTCCCCCACACAAGATCCGCACACTGATTACCACCCAACATGGACAGCCCAGACTTCTCTAGTAGTGTCCACGCCGATAGCAACCATCAAGCGGACGCCATGTCGGTATTAAGAGGACCGAGCATGGAACCTATCGCCTACAATCTCCCAAACACTTTGTCCCCATGTAGCTGGGTTGCAGCACTGCGCCACCAGTGCCGACATTTAAACATTTAGGATAATAAATGAATACAGAATTTGCCATTGAGGTCTTCCCATCAATTTACAAAAAAAAAAAAAAAAAAAAAAAAAACACCATTAGCTTCCTATTTGCTACAGCCAGATCCTAGTTTGTAATTAATTTAACTTTAACACAGAGAAAAATAAACATATATCGCTGTTATATGGGCGCAGGGAATGACGTAGAGGCAGTTATAAATAGATTAAAAGTAATGCAAATCTTTGTACATCTGTAGTAATAATTAACATATGAATTTTGAAGATTTGGGGCAATAAGCAATGTCTGACAAAGTGCTGGACCTGTCATCGCATGGCAACCTCCACACATATTAACTGCAATATTGGACGTGACCTCTGTTTATTTATTCTCTGTAACTCTACTGAAAAGGTAGGATTTTAATGTAAGAAATATATACGTGAACAGTTTATAATGCAAATACATGGAGAAGTGCATAGGAAAGAAATCATATAATAAAAATAACCTAAAATATACCTGTTTTAAAACGTAAAGTTATTAAGAAAGCACATATTTAATTCAACAAAGTTAGAGTTATAGTTAAATAATTTTTTAAGAAATATAAATACTTAAATTAAGAAATCTTAAGAAAACTATGGATTATATTTACTGATAAGGCAGTACGTACAAATATTCCAAAAATGTTTACTTATGTATATGTTTGTACGACAATAAACAATAACCAACTGTGGTTGATTGTATTCCAGTTTAGGAAGGGATGGGAAGGGAGTTTTGGGAGTAAATGTCAGAAACTTGGTTACAAGCCTGCCGTAATACGGAAGTGGTTTGAGCGTGGCCACTCGACAGACTGAAACGAGCAAAGTCTGACCTTTGACCTATAGTATATTAGATCTTTCCAGCTTTTATAGAGAGGAAATGTAAAATAATGTCTACTCCGTGAGTTTAAAACACACTACATTCTAAGTGTACACTATACTTTTTAGATCTTAGAATTTTGTTGTTCTCTAATTAGTTAATATTAAAAGAATTTAATGTATTAAAGCAACTTAAAGTGTATAATTAAATACAAAATATCCACTGTAAAACATTTTATAAATTAATAATAGGATTGAAACTCTAATGAGGAATATTTATGCGATGTAACAATAACGATTTACCTGGATGAAATGTTATATAGTGATTAATCAAAAGTTATCACAGCATGGAGTTACATAGACCACAACTCCTGACACAACACAGAGATGAGAGGTCTGTCAATGTTGCCTTAACCCACTACAGAAGGGAGTTCGGCGTGGCGTACATGCATGGAGAATGTTGATGAGTTATCCATGTAACCATAGATTATATCTTTTTTATCCGGTTAATGATAAACCTAAAAATGTAAGCCATGCATTTTTATGTTCTGTTGTTAAGCAAATGTAGGCTGTACTAATGTTTAGTTTAACTGTATAAGTTGATAATTTCTCATAGCGAAAAGTATATTATTGAAGAATCATTTTAAGAAGGTTATGTTACAATGTGATATTTCTGTAGCCTTGGCTCATCATTATATTTTTGCAGGATTTTTTATTACTATGCCATTATGGCCTGATGTATCTCTTATACTTTCAGCTCTATACAGCAACTTGGGTTGTCCATCACCTACTCGTCTTTCTGTACGTAGCCGAGCTACAGCCAATAAACTTATGAGAATACAGTTTATGGTCGTATTTGTCAACGTCGTCATAAATAATTCAAAAGTCAAAATATATTATAAATTCTTAATATTCTAAACACGTTTATTAAAACTACATATATCGTGCTCTTTCACAACAAATGGTTGCTATCAGCATTACTTCCCTTTAATTTAAGCGAGGTACAAAATCTTTGGACAAAATATGTTTATAGATTATAAACATAATGAAGCGAAAATTATAAAAATGTGTTCTGCAAATTATGTGACTCTATTTTACCATAATTTTCTTTTTGATTTATGGTAACGGGGAGCTATTTTCAAAAGAATCTTAAATATTTTCTACGAAAGTGAAATGAAATAAAAAAAGTGCCTTTACCTAAGAGGCGGAAGTCTATGATTTGTGATATATTACTTATATATTTAGATATAAGTTTATAGGTTAATACATTCAATGACCCAAACTACATCTCAAATGAATCGCTGTTGATGGAGTCAAAAAAAAAAAAAAAAAAAAAAATTAGCTCCTGACTGCTCATGCTTACCATGAAACTTAATTGTTAAAATTGCTGTATATATAATATTTTTCAATGTCATATTTGAATTATGCTATATATTTTTTTACACCAACATAAGGGCTTCCCCTTTATGTTCCACGTAAAACAGCAAATTCATAAGTTGGTCTGGCAATTGGGCAATAAATAACTCTTTCAAGGAACATTTGATATTTGTTAGTAACAAAGGCTACATTTGTTTATCTACACGCATGACACTCATTAGTCCTCATATTCACCCATATCTCTGCGAATGGCGTGATAACGATGAATAATAATAAATAAATATTTGTTTGCTTATTGTATCACTCTACTATCTATCTCTCCTCCCCTCCCCAGAATATACGGGTGACATGTTATTCTGTGCTTACCACTGCACCCACCCGCCCACTCACACACTTGCAATAGTAAAGAGTGAGCGTGCATGGGGTTCCACTGTACTTTTATGGGTATTGACCCACTGAACTTGTATGAGTGGGCGGGTGGGTCAATACCACTGTACGTGTATGGGTGGGTTGTTGGGTCATCACCACTTTACGTGTATGGGTGGGCGGGTGGGTCAATACCACTGTACGTGGATGGGTGGGTTGTTGGGTCATCACCACTTTACGTGTATGGGTGGGCGAGTGGGTCAATACCACTGTTCTTGTATGGGTGGGTGAGTTGATCAATACCACTGTACGTGTATGGATGTGTTGTTTGATGTTGATGCCGAGACCAAGCGACCCGTATGTGTGATGGACATTCCCACAGCCCAACATGCAATAGTATAGTTGAAATAATAGACCGACTGTCAACCAGAATAAATTTGGTAACATACATTATGTTAGTGATATCGGGCTGTAGTTTTCGCCCCAAGCGTCATGCATCTGTGACGTTAGTCTGTAGTTTAAATCTGTGCGTCACAAATACGTGAGGTTAGTCTATTTCAAAAGTCCAATTTAGCAGTCAGTAGCGAACGTGTTAAAAACATTTTATTTTCCTTCATAAGTCATAATTACTATTGTTTGTAGTTTGACATACACTGCTGTAACAGTGTACAATGTTAAATACCACTCTACGTGTATGGGTGGGCGAGTGGGTCAATACACTGTATGTACAGGTGAAAAAAGAGTACCTGGCGTCTTAAGTAGCTTACGTCAAATATAAAGCTACATTGTCTTTTTTTTTTTAACTTTCTCCTATTAGAGCCTTACTTTAGTAATTATAATTAGACAGAAACATAAATACATAAATAAATTATATTCAATGACAATATTGATATATTAACAGTAATGAATAAAACTGAATAACGATTCTCAATATTGAATAATCCTTATGTCAAGTGGTGTGTGGAGGGTGGTTGGTTGGGCCTGTTAGGTTACATAATGTCTAATCATAACACTTTACGGCGCTCTTTACTACATATCTTATTGTAGAGCTCCTGCTACATTCAGTGAACGCAATATGGGTACTGCGATCATATCGCCTAACCTTTAAACATCAAGGCGCTCTTACTGCTTGTCTTATTGTAGAGCGCCTGCTCCATTCAGTGAACGCAATATAGGTACAGCGATCATATTGCCTAACCTTTAAACATCAAGGCGCTCTTACTGCTTGTCTTATTGTAGAGCGCCTGCTCCATTCAGTGAACGCAATATAGGTACAGCGATCATATTGCCTAATCTTTAAACATCAAGGCGCTCTTACTGCTTGTCTTATTGTAGAGCGCCTGCTCCATTCAGTGAACGCAATATAGGTACAGCGATCATATTGCCTAATCTTTAAACATCAAGGCGCTCTTACTGTTTGTCTTATTGTAGAGCGCCTGCTCCATTCAGTGAACGCAATATAGGTACAGCGATCATATTGCCTAACCTTTAAACATCAAGGCGCTCTTACTGCTTGTCTTATTGTAGAGCGCCTGCTCCATTCAGTGAACGCAATATAGGTACAGCGATCATATTGCCTAATCTTTAAACATCAAGGCGCTCTTACTGCTTGTCTTATTGTAGAGCGCCTGCTCCATTCAGTGAACGCAATATAGGTACAGCGATCATATTGCCTAATCTTTAAACATCAAGGCGCTCTTACTGCTTGTCTTATTGTAGAGCGCCTGCTCCATTCAGTGAACGCAATATAGGTACTGCGATCATATTGCCTAACCTTTAAACATCAAGGCGCTCTTACTGCTTGTCTTATTGTAGAGCGCCTGCTCCATTCAGTGAACGCAATATAGGTACAGCGATCATATTGCCTAACCTTTAAACCTCACGGCGCTCGTACTGTTTGCACCTATTACCTCTGTGTGTATTTGATTTATATAAAAATCGATCAAAATATAAAGTAATCTGCCAAAGTCTTTACCAATCTTCATTAAAATGTTATTTAGCTGTCCTGTTAACAGTAACACATGCCACATCACGGAGTACAGCAACATTAGATTATTAAAAATGTCTATAGACACATTATTGTTTGCACAATACAATTACAACGCCTTTTACTGAAGATATTGTAACCAAAAATTCCGTTTTGATAGTTTGAAATCGGTTTTGGTATCTATAATTTATTGCGAAAATGAAATTCTTCTGCCAGATTATAAATATTTCACCCCGAATTCCTAAAATTAGGACCACATTGACTCTATAATTTGCTTTAAACAGTCATTTATACTAAGAATGCTTTAGCTTGTTCATTATTCATTCATAAGACACCGATCGTCAAGATATGAGCGAATATTAGGGGCGAATAAGTGTGTTTAGTGTACATGAACACTGTTCATTGAACAGTGTAATCATTGTTACTAACTAAGGTCTACTAATCCTCAGAAAGAGCTATTTATTAATAACCCAATAGCCAGGCCAACTAAGGGACCAGCAGCTTCACGTGGAATCTTAACCACGTAGTTTTAGTCTGATTTTCAGCTAGATGACAAGCCTGAAACTCTGTTCTCTTCCCATCATAACATCCGAACCTTGACTACCATCTAACATATCTAGTTAGATGTCTAGGACACCCTAGACCTCTCTAGTAGTTTCTACGTCGATGACAACCATTGAACGGTCGCCGTGTTGGTATTGTACAAAATATGAAGAATATACAACAAGTAAACGTAGTTTTCAAAATAATTTTGCATTTTTTGCTTATATTGCAGTAAATTTTTATTCTATACCGTTCATTTTAATTTTATTTCTACCAAAATGTAACAATAACACTGTACGTGTACGGGCGGGTGGGTGGGTCAATAACACTGTACGTGTATGTGTGGGTGGGTGGGTCAATAACACTGTACGTGTATGAGTGGGTGGGTGGGTCAATAACACAGTACGTGTATGAGTGGGTGGGTGGGTCAATAACACAGTACGTGTATGAGTGGGCGGGTGGGTCAATAACATAGTACGTGTATGAGTGGGTGGGTGGGTCAATAACACAGTACGTGTATGGGCGGGTTGGTGGGTCAATACCACTGTACTTGTCTGGGAGGGCAGGTGGGTCAATACCACTATACATGTGTGGGAGGGCAGGTGGGTCAATACCACTGTACATGTGTGGGAGGGCAGGTGGGTCAATACCACTGTACATGTGTGGGAGGGTGGGTGGGTCAATAACACAGTACGTGTATGGGCGGGTTGGTGGGTCAATACCACTGTACATGTGTGGGAGGGTGGGTGGGTCAATAACACTGTACGTGTATGGGCGGGTTGGTGGGTCAATACCACTGTACATGTGTGGGAGGGTTGGTGGGTCAATACCACTGTACATGTGTGGGAGGGTTGGTGGGTCAATACCACTGTACATGTGTGGGAGGGTGGGTGGGTCAATAACACTGTACGTGTATGGGCGGGTTGGTGGGTCAATACCACTGTACATGTGTGGGAGGGTTGGTGGGTCAATACCACTGTACATGTGTGGGAGGGTTGGTGGGTCAATACCACTGTACATGTGTGGGAGGGTGGGTGGGTCAATAACACTGTACGTGTATGGGCGGGTTGGTGGGTCAATACCACTGTACATATGTGGGAGGGTGGGTGGGTCAATACCACTGTACATGTGTGGGAGGGTGGGAGGGTTAGGTTAGTAATATGCTAACTAAAAATAGAAACACCTCATAAAATACACGTTTCCACGAACAGTTTATTTTTTGTGGGTTTATTCAAACTTCTATTTTAATGTAGTAATTTAAAAAATTTAAAGTAGGTAACCTCTTTTCCGACTGAAAAATTACTTCAGAAAAAACCATAACACTTGAAAGTTTCACCGAATTATAAGTCCAGCTTATATTGTTTGGTAATTAGACCACTAATTAGGTGATTGAGCGATTACATAGACATAAGCTGGCACATAAGCTGTCACATTAGCCTGTACTGGTCATGTCACATATGACACATTGCGACCGTGACAGCATGTATAACGTGATGAGATGACGTGTCAGCCGAGGTCGCGTTAATACCTAATGTACTTGTATCACACTCACGTACGCATAACTCAGCCATGAATGGCTGTCCAGTAATGAAATGGGTTTTGTGGTGACCTGATGAACTAACCCATGTAAATGTCAGATGGTGAGGGGGCTTAGGGGGATTGTGTCTCATAATTAGGGATGGCAAATATTTTCAACATATCGATATGTCGAATTACCGATATATCGCAAACCAAATATCGATCTAACGATAGTATCGAAAGAAATATGTCGATATATCGGGTCAGCTATAAATAATTAAGTCAAGATACCAATTAAAAGAGGTTGTCTCCAGATCGGACTTGTATCCGTAAGAGTAATGTTAAAGCATTATAACTCAACCATTTGTCGGCGAGTTATAATGTTTACATCGTTTGATAGAACATAACAGTTATAACGGTTCCATTTTTCATGTTCAAAGCTCTTAATTAGTGAAAAAATAAAAAATAATAAGTTAGTTTATTCGTTTATAATTATAGTTAAAATATGAATAAACAATCAAAATCTAAAAAGTGATCCATTAGTAATTTTATGCTCTTTCAAACGATGTAAAATTAAACATTTTCCGACAAACATTTAAGTCACGATGTTATACTTTGTTTAAATCGATCTTATGGCATATAAATTCAATAGCGACTACATACTCTTAACTGAAAACAATAATTTCCCACAAAATATTTCCTATACTCACAACCACCTATCTTTATTATGAAACAAACTTGAAAATATGAACGTCTCTTTTTTATATTTTCGTTTATTTTATACGATATTTTTTTAGTTTTTTACTTTACGCTTAACTTACTGTTACTGTGCCAGGATTCACAATAGACTATTTTCATAATACTAAAGGATCTAACTTAAGTCAGAATTATTTTTTTAATAATAACTTGTGTAATCCCCGCAAACTTTACAGCACAAAATCGTGTAATTTTTTCTTTAAATAGTTCTCAAAATAATAAGTATTACTTACAATTTTGAAAAATTGTCGTTAATGTGGTAATTTAAAAGTATAAAAGAATTATTTTCACCAATAATTTGTTTTACTGTCTATTAATCAAGTTGACAGTAAACAAAAGAGTTTGTGGACAAACAAGTCATATTTGTTGTTATGAAAACAAGATTATTTAAACATCCATTCCATTCCCCCTTGGGGAACGCGTTTAGTGCAAAATTATTAATCCTTATTTTTATTTGGTATTGTTTACTAGACAATTCGAATTAAATGTATTCAGAATATCTATATAAATAATAAGTGATACTATGTAATAAAGTAGAAGAGTGTCGTTTTATTTTTAACAATTTATTTTGTATTTTCTTTCTATGATTCGTATGTAATCATTACTACCTTGAAACCTTGATCTGCAACTAATACTAACATGTTAAAACATTCATTTATATAAAAGTAAATTTATAAGAGGTTTCTGTTGCAATGAAACGAATCCTTCACAAACAAAACTTTAAGTAACAGTTGAAACGTTAAGCTGGTTTTTAAGAACATCTTACGTTTTACAGTAATTAGACAACTATTTTTTGTATTTTAAATACTAATCTTTTTTTAAACAGTCACCAGTTAATATGGGCCTACAGGCCTGTGCGTAAAATTTATTCAACGAGTTAAGTACTGACGGTTAGCTCAGTAGGGATTCGAACCTCGGACCAAGTTCTCCACAGTCCGAAGCATTAGCTACTGAGCCACCACGCTGGCAACATTTATATATAAAGTAAACATGACTGGTAGAGATAAGAATTATATCATCTTCTTAATGGGTAGTGGTTTGTGAGAAGCGTTTTAAAATCATATCTCATATCCATAATATATATTTTAATTGCTTTGGTTTAAAAAATATTGTTGTTCGTTTCATTTTCTATTCATAACATTTCATAACTTTAAAAAACCCAAAACAAGAAAAAAATTATTGATAAAATACACTGTGTATATATATATATATATATATATATATATATATATATATATATATATATATTTTAATTTTTTATATTTGTTATTCATATTATTATATTTTGTATTTAAATGAACAACGTGATAATGTTGACTGAAAGGAGTTCCACTGAGCTAACATTGAAAGTAAAGAAAGGGGCTTCATTTATTAATTGTATATTACTTATTTCTATTTCTACTTTGAATTGTTTTTAAAGTTTTTATGAAAAGTACTTTGTCTTTTCAAATAACAAGTAATGATGCTAAAATGTATACAATAAACATAACAGTGAAACAGACTATTTTTCTATAGCTTTTTACTTTCTCCCATATGCGTTAGCATAGAGAAAGTATTGTGGTCGTAAACAAATATTTTTTACAAGTTTGTCTAAAAATCCATTTTAGGGTCCCCTGAATTCAAAAAAGTGCAAAAAAAAGTGCATTCGAAAAAAACATTTTGGTGTATGTCTGTGTGTATGTGCAGATAGTTGGAGACTAAATGGGTGGATACATTTTTATGAAATTTGGT
The DNA here is from genome assembly GCA_035578905.1 of Stictocephala bisonia. NCBI lineage: Eukaryota > Metazoa > Arthropoda > Insecta > Hemiptera > Membracidae > Stictocephala > Stictocephala bisonia. The sequence continues at coordinate 116,235 of JAQJVL010000380.1, forward strand.
ATGTAGGAGTGTTTTAGCCAATTATACAGACCGTTTTTTTCACTTTTTCGAAATTTAAGTTTTTTTATTGTTATGGGCAAAAAACATAAAAAATGGAATTTTCAAAAAAACGGCCTTAAGCATTTTTGATCAAATTTGTATAACAAATGTGAATTACAAAATAAAATATTCTAGTAAAAAATTAATGTCTCTAACTTGACTGGTTTTTGAGTTATAGCAAAAAACATATTTGGTAATCAAACTGGTAATTTTCAAAGTTTTGATTTTTTAGTGTTTAATATCAGACGGTTTTACATCCACACTAAAATACACTGTTAAACATAGAAACATCTGTTATGTATCACAATTACAGGTGTGTGTAATTAACCAATTACACCACTGTAGTGGTAAAGAACCTTTTTAGGGCCAGTAGTGAGGATCCCAAGTAATATTTAAAATTTCTGATATTTTTCTCACCATTCTCTTTACAATGAATTTAACCAAGTTATCTTCCTTGCCTGATAAATTACCTCCATGACCACCAATTACCTTGAGGAATGAAATTTATTTATAACTAAACAAGATTAATCAGTTTAAACTGTATTGAAATTTTTAATTGGACTGCATGGCAAAAACGCAGCGATAAATATTTCCAAAAGTACAACGCACTAAAAATCCAAGGCTACAGCACCCTCCTTTTTGTCTGACAGCACTTTATTTTTAATTAGTTACACGTAAGTGGCCTCTCCATATAACACCCCCCCCCCCCTTTCACTGACACGACTCCTATTTACCGTCCAAGGGCACAACTAAGCCGTTTCATGGAATCCGTCAGTAGAAATGAGTCACTAGTTAGTATTTTGTTCGTATAGTTAACACATGAAAAAAATTATTTCAATACTTTTACTTAATAAAAACTATTTGTAACCGACATTTTTGTAACTACTTTTTTTTATTTACACATTTCATTAGTAGACGTAATTGGTTTTATATCAGTTTCTGTAGAAAGTTTAACTAAATTTTTTTATCGTCTTGGTGTGAAATGCGTTTGATATAACGACAAATGAGGAAACGATTTTACTGGTCCTGTTACGCTCGTGGCTTTGAAAAGTGATTAGAGATTTACAGGGGCGCATCTTTTGAAATATCACTTGATTCTTGAGGGCCGGGGTTAGGATGGTTCATATTATTGTCAGGATACTTTCTGTAATTTGAAGACTGTCCCCTTCTCAGTGCCTCCAATGTTTGTGGACTAAGCGCGGTTGTCAGAAAGTGCCGGTCCACAGTCCAGTCCACATAGGGCCAACACTGCGTTGAAAACGTCACTCTGTTCATCATGACAACGCCGCACTCACGTAACCTGCTGGACGAGTGAGACTCCAGGTGAACAATGTGCAACACTTTTTACTATAACATGACCATTGTCTTATCGCTCAAGGTCGAATTATTGTCTGGGATATGATTTCTGCAGGACTGACTTTCTTCAGTTGTACAATAGGCTTAATTAATGCAATTGATTGGACTGAGTTGTAGTGTTTGAGGGATGTCAACTCTGCAGTTAACTTTTTTATACGCAAATTTATAATGTCTTAAATGATACTTGTCCTAAAAAAATAAGTAACATATCTAAATATCCCTATTGGTTTACTCAATCAATTAAATTTCAATTAAAACAAAAAGATAAATGTCATAAAAAGTATAAACGAACCGGTGTTAATCAATATTATGAAATTTAAAAAAGTTAAGATCTAAAATTAAAGCTGACATTAAAACTGCCTATGGGAACTACCTGAGTAATATTGAAAATAATATTGTTAAGGATAGTAATGTATTCTGGCAATACATAAAAAACAAGAGGTTGTTACACTGTAAGTCTCCTGTAATGCAGTACCAAGGGAAGAGTTTAGATGACGGAGTGGCGATTGTGAATGTTTTTAAAGATTACTTTGGATCAGTCTATAACAAGTATACAACAGTACCAACTGTGGATATAGCTCTGAGCGGGCCCACCGTGGCGGGGGTGGCTTGTCTGACCCTAGACAGACTATCTGAAGACGACATTTTAAATGCTATAAAAAAACTTAAGAGCAAGTCAACATTAGGACCTGATTATCTTCCTCAATATTTGTTTAAGGGATGTTCCGATATTTTTTGTAAGTCTCTAACGTTTTTGTTTAACCTATGCCTGCAATCTAGTATTTATCCTGAAAAATGGAAAATTACTAAAAAAACACCTATTTTTAAGAATGGCAAAGATTCGCAAATTGTCAAGTTCAGACCAGTAGCAGTGTTGTCGGTACCAGCCAAGATTTTTGAAGTAGCAGTCCATAAATATTTATTCAGCCATATGCAAAATATGTTTCTCCGATTCAGCACGGTTTTTTACCTGGTCGGTTTGTATCAACAAATATGTTAAATTTCACAACATATGTCTCCTCAGGACTGGACTCGTGTACTCAGACGGATGCGATATTTCTTGACCTGGCCAAGGCATTCGATAAGGTTGATCATCAGATACTTTTAAAAAAGTTACATTTTTATAGACTGTCAAGTAAACTACTGCATTTATTCGCCTCCTACTCAGTAGATAGAAAGCAATATGTATTTTTTAAGAGGCACTCCTCCGCTGTGTTTAATGTACAATCTGGTGTCCCTCAAGGCCCTAAGCTAGGCCCAACTTTGATCATGATTCTAATTAATGATTAAGTTAAGTATATAAAGTCAGAAAAAGCTCTCCTTTTTGCTGACGATTTGAAAATATTCTTGCACATATCTAGTATATATGATGCACATGAGTTACAGGAAGATATAGACAACGTATTTAAATGGAGCCTTGACAATAAAATGCATTTCAATACTTCTAATTGTTTCATGGTTTCCTTTTGTAGGTCAGAATATGCTGATTACATTTATTTTATAAATGGGGCAAGTATTTCAAGAGTTAATCAAATAAAGGATCTGGGGTTATTTTAGACTCAAAATTGTCTTTTAGTTTACATATAGAAAAATGTGTGTCTTCTGCAAACAAGATCCTGGGCTTTATTTTTAGACAGGGAGCAAATTTAAAAAATTTAAAAACTTTGGTAACATTGTATAAGTCCTTGGTTAGGTCGAGATTGGAGAGTTCAGTACTTATATGGAACCAAATCCATATAACTTAAGAAGAAAGCTTGGAGAAAACACAATCAAGATTTTTACGCTATTTATTTTTTAAGAAATTTAATATTCATACCTTTTTAGTTCCATATGATAAGTAATTGCGTCTGTTTGGGTTTGAGAGTCTCAGACTGAGGAGAAGGGTACTAGAACTCATGTTCTTGTAGAAATTGGTCCGGGGAAAAATAGACGAGGCAGCAAGTCTGGGTGCTGTTTGTTTCAGAGTACAAAATTTTAACAGTAGAAATAAATTGATTGTTGGTATAACTTATTGCCGAACAGTCATGCATTCATCGCCACTGTTGTGGATGATGAGATCATACACAAGTTATAAGAAAAACTGCATGAATTATTTATTGTGATTTTGGAATAATTGAATTATTTATTGTATTTGCTTTTTATCTATTCTTTTGTTTATATTATTAATTTTATTTTGATTTTGTTATATTTAAATTATTGTTGTATTTGATTTATATCTATTCGTTGTTTGTATTATTAATGTCATTGTTATTCTGGTAAAAATTGAATTATTTTTTGTATTGGCTTTTTATCTATTCAATTTGTTTATATTGTTATTTTAGATGCATATATTTTTTGTTTGAGGCATGAATATGTTAACAAGTAGCTTAGTTTAATTTCCTGAATTAACTTATATTTGATTGTTACTTAACTTAATTAAATTGTTTGCTGTTGCTTTATTTAGTTCATAGTGTTAATTTGATTTATAGTTTATAGTTTTTGTATTTTTCATGAGGACCCACAATGGACACTTTATTTAGTAGTACTGCTTTCATTGTAATTGGGTTTAACCTGTAATGAAGCAAGTAAATAAAATAAAATAAAAATAAAATGATCAATTTGTGTATAGCCATAAAATAGATAAGGTTTGTAGGCCTAATTATATTGGTAGATCTGATATTGCAAGAGCTCGTTAAACTAAAAATATTTGAATATTCAAGAAATGTATATCATGTGAAATATATGTTTTATATACCTAATTGTATACCAGCTGTGAAAGACACAATTTTAATTGCGTAGACTCATTATATAAAAAAATCCACAAAGCAGGATTCCACGTGATTTTGGTTATCTTGATGGCATTTATCATAATTGCATTATCATGAAACAACAGGGAAAAAAATAACAATTAAATATATCGTAAATATTTGCTATATTAAAAAAATTTGAGTTTAAGTGAATTTTTAGGTTAGAAATTAAATAAACGGCAATTATATACATCGTACCTCCTGGATTCCTTATACATTGTTTCGTAAATATAATGTATAACCTACTAACTGCTCACCAATGATTTGCTATGAGGTAATTATGCTTTTACATTTTATTTAAATTAAATAGAGTTAATTTAACGACTACGATTAATTTTATAACTAAAATAACTCCCCTTATATTAATACTGTACCATTGCCTCTGTAAAGGTCAATGGGGCGGAGCTTAGAGTCACATGTGAATGCCAGACACCTTCCCTGGGGTATACCCAACAACTCCCCAAAGTTTCATGACGGTCGGATGAATGGTGAGGTACTGCATAAAGGATAAACAGACAGACATGCATATATACATTCATCTTTATTTATTCAGAACTATAATACTGTCGGAACAGTAGTTATGAATACCCGAGTTTGGAGGTTCTTTACGTAGAATATAAGACATATTTATAACACCAAATCATATAATATTTTTCACCGTTTATTTATACGTTAAGAAATATCCATTTTACAATCTATCATGAGGTTGATAATTTTATGTGCTGAAACATTAAAAGGTACTGGAACATTAACTAGTTTCCACTGTGCATCAATGTTACATTTTCATTACTAAAAAATACGTCAGTATAATACATAAAGTTCTTATCATTTTTCCTGAAACAGCGATATCTTGGCTTCAAGAGATCATAAAATTAATTACTTGGTCATGTTTTAATCTTTATGCAGTGTTTAGTTAAGATAAATTACTTTTATATACCTAGTATAAATGAATTTTAATGTAACGCACTAATAAATTAACATTTCATAAGGATTACAGTATGACCAAGTAATTAATTTTATGACCTCAAGAAGCTTAGAAAACATTGTTGACAAAAACATTTTTTTTGAAAATTAAAAATTTTCTAATTTATAAAAACTATAGAAAGTATAAAATAAAATGCGGTACACTAACGCGTTTTTGATTTATAAAGTGTTAAGTTGCTGCACATCGAAAACTCCGAAACCGTTTTCTTCCAACTGGGATTAAAATGATTAAAACTTAATAAATACATGTGGTATTACGTAAAATCAAACGAGTAAAACAATGTTGTGATTGATTTTTCACAGGCCTCAGCGTTTTAGTTAAAAACCTTAAATTTCTGGTACACATAGATTCTGCACCGACTGTACCTTGTTTATATAAAAATACTAAGAAAATATTTAGGGACAATTTAAAATAAACTAGTTCAATTTACTTAAATATTTACTTAAATATAGGTTTTGTGTAACAATAAATAAGCGTCATTAATGTAAAGAATGTGGAAAATTTCATATTTAATTGACACTCTATTTACGAATAAGTTCAGGGAATACAGGAAATATAAGTGAAAATATGGAACCCTTAGATCGTGAATAAGGTTTTCTTGGCTTCAATTTTGTTCCAATACAAATAAGCAGACTTCAAGCCCTAACAAGACCTCCTTTCGAGGGTTGATTCAAATCAAGGTTAAATCTAGTTTCTCCTTAATACAGTCTAAGGCAGGGTTTCTCACTAGGATTTCATGAAGAGCCTTATTACTTTTCTCAAAATAATCTAGGGGCCGCAAGTACATACACATACAGTTTTTTCTTATGTTTTCTAACTTGCATTTCGTCTGTCTCTCTGCTATTTAGTATCTAATGCCTTATAACAAAGACGAACCATTCTGAAATTTTTGTTGGCTTACAAAAATACCAAAATGGTTGTTACTGTAATAAATCATTGCAGTTCTAAAAAATGTAAAGGCCCGCATGCGGCCCGAGGGCCGAGTAGTGAATATCCATGGCCTCTGGCGTAGACGGATTGTAGTTGTAGTTGTATATTGCTCAACCTTTGAATGACAGAAATGGTAGCCATTGTAATAAGGGTTTAACTCATCTAGATTTAAAATTTAAGCTAGACAAGAATAGTGGACCAATATATCATCATAAAAAAAAACATAAAAGTAAATACATTGCTTTTACAATTATGTGGTATAATTTAATGAAAGTAAGGGGTTTTGATCCTTCAATATTCAAAAACGCACATTTACGAAATTTATATCAGATATTGAAACTTATTTTTGGAAAACCAGTTTTTGTTACGTTTTTGTGTAAAATAACATTTTTGTTTCTTAGTATCTACTATTTAAAAAGGCCATCTAAAAATCTACAAAGCCCTATATATATATATTTTAAATTAAACTCTGTACAGTTTTGTGCTTCAGTGAACTATAATGAACCCATAATGCCGTCGTTTGATTGACAAACTGCTGTCAAGTTTGTTGATTGATTGGCAAAACTAGAGGGCGTTTGACAATTTTGAAGTAGAGTTAATTGTAACTGTCTCTGTAGACAATTGTCTAGTTTTTCTGACAAATTAAATTAAACATCTCATTGATTTAAACTCCAAGATTAAATAAAACGTCACAAGTAATTGTAATGGCTTTATACAGGGTGTTTCTTTTAAAACAAAGCCCTATTTTAAAGCACAGGAAATGAAGGTTTAAGAAAATTAAAAGTTCATAGGTTGGTAGCCCTGATTCCTCTCCTTTCTTGGCTATCAGCTGATTAAAATTGTTGCATTTATGTTCACTTTGTTCGGGTTTCGTGCAATTTCATATAGTTGATGTTAGTTTTGAGCAAAGACCAGAGAGTGTTTATTGTGGAGGGGAATATTTTGAATCAAAATCGTTTGTTTTATGTCAAAATACTTTCGAATAGTATTCTGAACCCATTGTTTACTATATGTATTGTATGTGCATTATTGTATTGAAATTCAACCCATTTGAAATAATGAGTTGCGTTTTAAAAGAAACACTTTAATTGCACATTAAAGTGAAATTAAAGTGTTTACAGATCAGATCTATTTTTATTCCTCAAGATATTAAGTGACCTGAATTTGTGTTTTAACTCGACATTTTCAAATCGAATAGTCGTACGATTGATGGAAATGATCATCATAGCAACTATCGGATAGCTTTAGAGTGGTGGAGTCGAGTAGGACCTACTAATTGCACTTGAGATATCACTGAGTCGAAACTAAGTTGTCTAAAAAATATGTATAATTAACAGATTACACGGATCATGGGTCGAAATACAAAATAAGCAAAAGATAAAGGAAGAAAAAATTAAATTTAACTTATCTGATATAAGAAAAAAAGTCAACTTGTACACTTAACATGTACACAATAGAGATTGTAATAATAATAATAAATGTATAGATATATTTAAATAGAAGATATTGAATTTGTTCATCTTAATATACATTTAGATTCTTATATGTTTACTGATCCAACAATCCAGCTTATAGCTAATCGATAAATATAGTAATTAATGTTCACTACATTTGATAACTTTCACATAAAAAATAAAATATGAACTGAAAAATAATAAAAACTATAGTTAATTGTACTTTTTATTTGTGTGTAATTTTTACACTTACAGAAACATTATAATTCAATTATTGTTTAAATTATAAATAACCACAAACTTATAGTTGGTTTAACAATGAAATCGCCCTATTTTATCTTTTTAAATTGATGCCTTTTTATTTATTTTTGTGTATATACTACTGTACGTGTACCAGTTGTAAGGGAAACCTCATGGCCTTCAGTTTATAAACTAAACGTAACCTATACGTAAGTACTTGATTTCATTTTGCTCTTTTAGTATCTCACTTCGGCTGTAGGTAGCACTATGTCTCACTAGAAACATTATATAGATTACTAAGTGTTAGAAAATTAACTCCAAATTAAATTAATTAAATCTATCTAATACATTTTAAAGGGCTAGTTATTAAATACAAGATATTTATTCAAATCATAGCATTCTTAAAGAAATATCTAATTTTTCCCTCGTAAAATTTTTTTGAAAGTAAACAGGTTTTAAATTAACAGTTAATATAATATTTTGTAAACTTAATTTTACAATAAACCCACCCACCTACCCATACACGTACAATGTTACTGATCCACCCACCCACCCATACATGTACAGTGGTATTCATGGTAAATTCATAATTTATTTATTCAGCATAAAATGATACTTGCCCTTTAGCACTTTTCAACAAACGTCTATGTGAAACAAAATACACTTAAAAAAGGAATTAAAATGAAAAATAACAATACACAACAAATGTATAGCAAATAAGTTAATAAACTATACAACAATAAATGACATTTAAACTGAGCAGTTTTTATTGCGTATACTGAAACCTATAAATGTATTACGGTTGAAATAGGAAGCGTTAGTAAAATATGTTAAAAAAAAAAAAAACAAACAAAAATGAATTATTTAAAGATACTACAGATTATTATTGATATAGTTAAAAATATCAAAATCAATGAGCAACGATATTTAATTTATTGTTGCTCATTGCTAATTTCACAATAACAAGATGTTATTGGTTATAGTGATTTCACAAAAACAAGAAGTTATTTGTTATGGTGATTTCACAATCACAAGAAGTTATTTGTTATGGTGATTTCACAATCACAAGAAGTTATTTGTTATGGTGATTTCACAATCACAAGAAGTTATTTGTTATGGTGATTTCACAATCACAAGAAATTATTTGTTATTGTGATTTCACAATAACAAGAAATTAGGTAATTATTTTAATGACTCTCCATGGAGTACTATTAAATAATTTTAAATATTTCACACATATTCCATACTAATGAACTAACAATGCTTGATACCAATAACTATTGTTGCAAATTATGTATAAGGCGGCCGTAAGGCCAGCTGTTTCAGCACCGTCAAAGCTTTGACAGTCGTTTCCGTGTGTTACCTTTATAGGCTTTAGAATTTGTCTGCAACTAATTTCCTTTTGACGTCAGAAACGAGAGTAATGTTGCTGTTTTACAGATAGTTACTTTGTTTAGACGGACATAACCTATAAATACTCATTTTATCAAATATTACTTTAGGCATATTTAATATAAAAAGTAAGTTCAAACAAGCTCCTATTTTATGTTTAACTAGCCCCTGCTTCACTACGGGGTGATTCTCTACGCTTGCTTACCCTCCATGGTTCTCTCTAAACCATCACATCACTATAAAAGCTCAGCCTGCTGCCGTTCTTCTAGTTAAAAGTTTAACAGTCTAGAAAACCCTTAAAGTATACTTGAGTGCAATGCAATGATAACAATACTTGGATGCAAAGTAGTGCAATGGTAACAATGAAAAGCAAATTATTCAATATTGCGTGATACTTATAATATTTTGTATCAGCTGTTTGAAATAGATCATTAAATTAAATGAATGCCAATGTTTCTCTTATGGAAAAGAGGACACGTTGAAGTGTTGTTTTTACCCCTTAGAAAATGAATTTCGAGAAATCCTTTTTTAACGGGTCTCTCTGATATAGCATAAAACTTCTCTACACATTTCTTCAAAATCTGTTATGTAGTTCCGGAAACTTCCTGATGAGTGAGTACATCGTTTTTGGATGTTATATATTAATATTAGTGAGCGTGATGTGACTGGTCTCTAGTTACTCAGTTTGCGTTTATCTCAAACGAATTAGACGTTTTTTTACGTGTACGTTTATATGAATTCATTTAAACAGTTATAAAAGTAACTTTTAAAATGTAAAAATTTTCCATAGTATAATCTCACAAAAACTGAATCGTTATCGTATTAACTCGTTTTGTACTTTAATTAACATGTAATAAGATAGTTAAACAACTATCAGTATTAATTGTAGATGATTCGCCATTAAGGAAACGTACGCATTGAAGAGTTGTGCTGGTATATATATATTTACACACTATACCTGTTACAAATCTTGGATAAGTTAATAAAAAATTAGTTCATGTATTAAATATTTAAAAATCAAAAGTCCAAAAAGGTTGATTAAAAAAATTTATATTTCTTTCATTTTTTGTAATTAGGTACTAAAAGAGCTGACTTTAACGACACTAAGAGTGTTTTTGTAACTTTTCTCGTTTGGGAAGCGTTTTTGTTATCTATAACCCAAAAATAACTTATTTTTGCCAATGAGACCACTTTAAATAACTTTGTCTTTTATTCTCAGATACGAGACGCCGCTTCATTTTTGTGCCTATTTTATTGCGAATATGAATGATTACATGAGTGTAGGATGAGTGTGGATGACTTGTGTTGTCTGATTTACAACTAAAGCTATTCAACTGTTCTTTAGAAATATTAGTAATAGCCCAGGGCAACTACGGGACCTACAATTTTACGAGGAACCTGAACCACGCAGTATTGGTCTGATTTTCAGTTAACAAGCCTGATACTCAGCCTGGTATATTCCCTAACAACTGGTATATCCTCCGATTGTAACTACATTGGACATCCCAGTTTTATCTAGTAGTGTTGACGTCGATGGCAACCGTTGAGTGGACGTTGTACTGTTTAATAAGAACTGAGATTAGAAGCTGTCACATACAACTATTACAGAACTTGTCCCTAAGTAGTTGGGTTACAACACTGCGCCACTAGTGCCGACTGTGATGAGTAAGGGCTCATCACACAATAATTTAGATTGTATTCTGAGCAGATAACTACCATAAACGTTATCAGTTAGCCAAATTATATCAGGCCAATACTACGTGGTTCAGATTCTAAGTCAAGACGAATTTTAGTTGTCCTTGCCATTGGTCAAATTCTTAATTTTTCTTTTAAGGACTAGTGTTTCTTAATGCTACTTACTCCATTCAGAAACTTTATCGTCCGTATCTTTAAAATTTAACTTTAAAGAATACCATATTTCTTTAGCCATTTTCGTAAAGGATCTGATGCATGTGGTAATTCATTAATTTCTCAGTATTTAAAGAAAATATAGTCAAAATAAAATTAGCAAAACAAAACAAACAAGCCTTTCTTGCCTATGAACTCAAAGTTAATTCACTCCCCAATCTGCATCTGATAAAAATTAGCATCTAGATAAGTTCTTGTACCTGAGGATGACAACAGTACGTAGGCCGACAGATCTACTTCCGGTCTTGTATCTTAGTTAATTACTGTATGTCTGGTTTGGGTATTATAGTTGAAGTTAATATCTTTATTTATTTATTATTAATATTTATTTATTTATTTATTAATATCTTTATTTAATTATGTATATTTAATAATTGAACACCAACCGTCAAGATGTGATATGGGAATATGGCTGAGAGTTTGGTGAGTGCAGATGAACGAGTGTAGCCATTGTTACTAACTAAGGTCGATTGTTCCTTAGGAAGAGCTACATATTATCAGCCCTACATCCTGAGCAGCTAAGGAAATCCGGGCAATACATAAGCATGGAACCCGAACCACATGATATCGGTCTGATTGGTTGGAAAACTGACATATCTTATAGTCAAATCTCTTTAGTTTAGTTTAGTTTGTTGAGGGGAAGGAAAGCTCTGAGGCTATTCCTAGATTGCACTTCAATCTTGGATTTATTGTGTTCCCCTGTTGCCTACTAGAATGGAGTACCTATTCCAAGTGGCTTAGTCAGCTCTAAAATCTTTTCCCCCAGACTAGCTACCATTCTTTCTTTTAATTTGTTAAATTTTACCTTTTTAGTAACTTAATAGTTCGAGAATAAACATTTAAATTTTTAATAAATTGATTATATAGTATATAATAAACTATGAATATATTCGTACTTTTTTTTAAATATCTACATTTTCATAGTTTAATTGACATATTTGTTAGGTAATAAAATAAATGTAAATATTTACTAAGCAATTTTAAAATTTAATTATTTCACTCAATCTAATATGCAAATAAAATTATTATTTGCAAAATATTTGGTTACTTCTTTAGGAGGGTTGCTGTTTTAAAATAGTTAAATAATTTTAAATTTATTAGTAAATTCCTACAGGTATAAACGAATGTGGCTTTAACCAGATCTGACGTGTTATTAGCAGATAAACCATTAATAACAGTTATAAAAAGTAAAGGTCCAAGAACTGATCCCTGAGGGACTCCTATTAGCACCCCAGACACACCCATTTACCCAGACACGTTCAGTGGTGTTGATGCCCAATTATTGGTTATATGCCTGAAGTACGTTTTCTAAAAAGGCAACAAAATAAATTTTTCTAATAAAGGATACAGAGTACATATGGTTTTTCTAATTAATGATACTGAATAAATAGGTAATAAAATTACGTTATGATCCTGTTTATGACAGTATATGTTATTGAAAATATTTAAATATATAAATGCATACATTTAAATTTAAACTTTTAAAATCAATCTCAATTCAGTGGAGGGGGAGGGGTGGAGGGTCGTAAATTGATCTACGACCAATTTCAGACTTTAAACATTAGAATTATCAATTATGGTAAATTATAAATTGAAATACATATGTGTTTCAATGTATTTTTTGAAATTAAACATGTACGTTGTTATAATAATATAAGTAACTGTAATCAACTTTTTACTCTCGTTTCTTATGTAAATAGACAATTAGTTATAGACAAATAAATGATCAACTTTTATTTGTTAAAATTTACTATGATTAAAATTTATTTGACAGAGAAAAGCCACTAGACCGCAAACTCATCTAGTACCTTGATTGGACAAAATTACCTGCAGAACTTCCGGCGTTCTTATTAGTCTATCTCTAGCAGAATGCTCATGGCTGCAATATAGAACTTGAATAGTTGGCAAGCTTTGCCAAAGAAATAACATTTAATATTAAATCTATTTTAATATTAAATGTTAATATTAAAATTAACATTTCACATTTGACAAATTTGTTCAAAGAATTATACAGCCAAAAATTAACTATCATCCTGAAAAACAAAACTTTTAAAATTCAATTCGATTTTATAAACAAAATATATATTGTTATATTTAGTAGAATTATATAAGAAATAACATTTTTAAATAATCGTAGAAGTCTTGAATGGCCATCCTGAATCCTACAGTAATGTAAAAAAAAAAAAAAAAAAAAAAAAAACAACACATAATTGTTAGTAAAGAAATAAAGATATAATGTCAGAATTCGTCTTTACTTTCAAAAGTCATAAAACTTTATTTGTATGATATATACTTTCAATACAAATAAAACAGAAGTACACAATTTTAAAAACATTTAAAATTGCAGTAATTGATTTCTGGAAACTACGTTTATCATCCTCAGATATGCACAAAGGAATGCATTGTAAGTTCGCCCTCCAACCATACACACACACACACACACACACACACACACACACACACACACACACACACACACACACACACACACACACACACACACACACACACACACACACACACACACACACACACACACACACACACACACACACACACACACACACACACACACACACACACACACACACACACACACACACACACACACACACACACACACACACACACACACACACACACACACACACACACACACACACACACACACACACACACACACACACACACACACACACACACACACACACACACACACACACACACACACACACACACACACACACACACACACACACACACACACACACACACACACACACACACACACACACACACACACACACACACACACACACACACACACACACACACACACACACACACACACACACACACACACACACACACACACACACACACACACACACACACACACACACACACACACACACACACACACACACACACACACACACACACACACACACACACACACACACACACACACACACACACACGCACGCACGCACGCACGCACGCACGCACGCACGCACGCACGCACGCACGCACGCACGCACGCACGCACGCACGCACACGCGCGCACACACACACACACACACACACACACACACACACACACACACACACACACACACACACACGAACTTTGAAATCATTCCTTGTTGACCCTCAATTCTGAGGATGTTGGATGTGGTGATAAAAAATTATTGCTAAAATAGCCGTATTTTCCTATAGTCAGATTTTTTTATTTTGTGGAGGTTCTATGTGTTTGTGAATTAAAAATAATACTATAATAGTTAGATTTCTCAGTTGTTTAACATTATATACATCAGAGTTGTTTAAGAACTATACGCTTCCTTTGATAGTAAATGAAATAATAAAATAATAACAATTATATTTTGTTTTATTTTTCAAGAAAATCAAGCTATCCTTTATTACAATAGTTAAATCATTTTAAATTTATTAGTAAAATCCTACAGCTATAAGTGCATGTGACTTTAACCAGATCTGACGTGTTATTAGCAGATACACCATTAATACAAATTATAAAAAGTAAAGGTCCTAGTACTGATCCCTGAGGGACTCCTATTAGCACCCCCGACACACCCATTTACCCAGACACATACAGTGGTGTTGCACGCGGAATGAGTATAGAATCAGTATAATGTATGGGAGAAATAAAATATACTGTCAAAAATATACGACCTTTCCTTAAAGCAATCAGTCATTAGTTCAATAATTGATAAACAGTTGAGGGTAACTAACTGATATTTTCAAAATATGTTTGAATCTGATTGCAATTGACCTGGTGACCTCTAAAATTAGAAGCTATGCTTAACTAGCTACACTCCTGACTAACTATGTATATAAAAGCATATATACGAAAGTATATAATATATGTGTGTAAATAATTATGAATGTAAATTTATAATATTTGTAAACCACTATGTCTTTAAGGAAAAAGTAACAGGATGGCTTTGTGTAAGTAAAACCACATTTTCTTACGTTTATCGAGCAAGAAGTTAAATTATGAATGTTTTTATAACACCAGTGAAAGGTAGAGAAAAAATTGAAATGTAAATCGATAATATGATAAAATAAAACCAAAAGATAATCTGGCTAAATTTATTTGTTTCGTCTCGTCTCGACAAGCTAACGAGAAGAGGAAATTTCCTGCTGAAAGCGGAACGAGGCAAGATTCGTACAGACTAAATTTGTTTTTATTTTATATGTTTCTAACTCAAGAATAACTCTAACGTTATATTTATTAATAATTGTTTATTTATTAAACTGGTCATTATATTCTATCGTGTATTTGACTGCTTTAAATATTAGATGTTATGTTAGTGCAATGCTATATTATCAATACTAAAGTCTACAGTCAAAATACGTAGACGTTGATAAAAGGAAAACTATTATTTTCAGATATGAAACACCGACTGAACTTTGAAAGTATTTTAAGGAAAATATGAATATTTCAATGAATGTAAGATGAGTGTGGATGACCTGTATAGTCTGGTTACTAACCGAGTTCGACTTATGCTCAGAAAGGGTCAATTATTAACAGCTCAATATCAAGGGAAACTACAGATTTATGTGGAATCCAAACCCAGTAGTGTGTGTCTGACTTAAAGATTTTGATAGGTAGATGACTGAAAGTGATAAAAAGTTGACTAATGTGTAGTCTCAAGAGATAAGGCTACGGACTGGGGAGATCAATTTCGAGATTCCAATCCCCAACTGAGGTAAGGGTCAGTACTTCATTCGTTGAATAAAAGTAACGCACAGGCCTTAAGGCCCATGTGAACTGGCGAGTTAAGAATCTAAACTAAAAAGAAGGTTCATACATGTAACCTGTTTTAAAGACAGTGAACAAGGAATATTATTTTATTGTCATTTTTAGACGTACCACACAACATCACCAACAATTCTTTTAGTTGATTTTAAACTGTCAAAGATTCACTAATAACTAACAATATTAGTGTAAAAATTGGTTCATAAGGAATCAAACTGAATGATAGTAATCAACAGGAATGTATCAAACAATATTTCACAAAGTCAGGCCTTGAATAAATCATTCCATTGTCCATCCAATTCATGTGGGAGTTAGTTGAAAGTTGCTAAACAACTGGCGTTGGCATTCATGAAACTACGTTTCACAAAATCATGCCTTAAATATCTATAACACTGTCTAATTCATATTGGAGTTAGCTGAATATTACTAAATAACTGGCATGGCATTCATGAAAACACATAATAACGAAATAAGAAATAAAAGAATGTCACGTTATCAATTTGGTCACTGATGCTACCGCATTCTATCGGATGTCAATACAAACTAAGTAGATGGTCATGAGGAAATGAAATGAGAAACAACTAAAAGTCTCATTATCATTGTGATCGCTGACAGACGACGCTACCGCATTCTATCGGATGTCAATACAAACTCAATTATTCATTACCAACACACTGTCCGACCTCATTATTGCATCGCCTGTGATTCCTTCTAGATATTTTACATGATTCACTACATTGATTCCAAGTCTATAGGCCTAAGGGTGATTTAAAATGGAGAATTGGATTATTTAAACATTATATTTTAATTCCTGTCATTTAAATTTAAAGTCCCCATAGTTACGTATTCTTTTTCAAGGCCAAGTCTGGACTAGTTTTGAAGAGTATGTCGTTAGTGCGCCATATCATTAATTTTAATCTGTATCATTATTTAGTTATTGGCTAGTTTTGGCACGTACATAACATTTTATTTGTGATATTACAACGAAATTCTAACAAAATAAAACAAAATCAATTTATAGTAAACATTCTATAAAGTCTTGCTTCTTTTGGAATGCTGAAAATTTTACTAAGACAATTCAAATATTATTTAAATCTAGACTGTTCATTGAACTGAAACGTAAGACTCTAAATATTACATAAAACTGATTAAATGGCCCTTAGTTTTATACTTAATACGATTCTGCAGAAGTTCTAAACTCTGGATAACAGCCTACTGTTTAGAATATACTGGTGTATTTGGAGATCTAATTTAAACTAACTTAACCCAGTATAAACTAATCCAATCTAATCTTAGCCGAACTTTCAGGTCATACCCGCTAATATAACCTAACCTGACCTGATATAACCTAACTTTACCCGACCCAAACAATCAAACCCAACCTAAACCAACATAACCTAACCAAATCCAATCTTAACCGATCTCAGGCTCACTAATCTAAACTTACCTAACCTAACCTGACCTAACCTAATCTAACTTTACTTAACCTAACAAAATCCAACCCAATATGTAAAAACCTAGAAATTACTTCCATGCATTGAAAACATTCTTAAAAACTTTTAATCTACGATATTAAGAAACTACATACAAAATTATGCAAATTCATAATTTGTTAAGTAGTGTCAAAATTTCAGTTACGGTATTCCTTAATGTATACCAGTAAATGGGGAAAATAAGACGATCGAAACAGTTTAACATTGCTGACAATTCATGTACTGCGTTATTGAATATTGTAATTACATAAAAACGCATGGAAACGTCTTCTGTCATTTCCAGCCACTTTTTCTCTTAGTATCACGTTTAAGTTATATGTCATTTTGACATTCACTCAACTCTGGAAAGTCCACTTTTGAAACACGCTGGATTAACGAGGAGTGTTAAAACGAAATGTTCATAGTTAAGAGACCCATTTTTATTAAAAAACTTAATAATTTAGCTTATGTATTTATAAACGTGTTTAGTGTGCATTAAACCAACATATTTGTAAAAATCAATAATAGAATATTAAGGAAAGTTAAGATTAAGTACATAAAAGTAGTAATTAAAGTACATCAAGTAGTAAAAATCCTTATAAAAAAGAAAATAATATGAAAAGGTTTGACATACTATAACACATTTGTAAAACGTTCAGACATCATCGTACTTCGGAGTGTGTGATCCAGTGGTCAAATTTGCTAGCATTGCAAACAGGCTTCACAACCTAGCTTTTCGACAACGATGATGTCAGGTTTCTAAGAACGCTGAAAGCCGCATATAATTCTTAACTGTGTGACTAAACTCACACTCAACCAGATTAGTCCCGTTTTTCGAGTGATGCATATATTTGGGCCTCAGGCTGTTTTGGTCATTCGACAGCTCATCTGATCGGTGTCAGTGGCAAAAGGGAAGACCGGTAGGGTGTACTGTAGGGTTGAATAATGTTATAACTTCAATCCAGAACTTCATCGAAACCACAATGTCCCGGTTTGTCAAAACTGTAAATTGGCAATCAGGTGATGTGTTGGATTCATGACAGTTCATCGATTCCTAGAGTTCAGGGCGTTCGTGTGACACTTTCAAGGCGGAAAACACGCTTCAAGACACGTCACCCTGGCTTGCCAATTGGAAACCCTCCACGTTGGATCGGCACGGGGGGAAATTGGAAGAAAGTGGTAAGCGTGGGGCAGTTTGGTAGTGAAAGTGGTGAGCGTGGGGCAGTTCGGTAGTGAAAGTGGTGAGCGTGGGGCAGTTCGGTAGTGAAAGTGGTAAGCGTGGGGCAGTTCGGTAGTGAAAGTGGTGAGCGTGGGGCAGTTCGGTAGTGAAAGTGGTGAGCGTGGGGCAGTTCGGTAGTGAAAGTGGTAAGCGTGGGGCAGTTCGGTAGTGAAAGTGGTGCGTAGTCATGTAATTTAGAGAAAGAGCTCTTTCATAATACGTCATAAAAATGAGCTCTAAGCTTGACAAACTCCTAAATTCTCTTAAAAATTTCTGTATAAAACTATATCAATTTGAATAACTTAATCAGTATGTCAAGCTTATCTCACTGTTAAGCTGAATTTTACTTCACTGTTGAATGATTTGTAAAATTTGTGTCTGGTATTTATTGATTATAATTTAAAATAAATTTATTCAATTCCTATTCAAGTAAATTATATTGATTCAGAAATGCGATCCTGTATTCTTTCATTACTCCCAAGCGAGATCAACCCGTGTTAAAGAAGAATTTACTATAACAATAATATAGTTTACGAAGATCATAAATGTTATAATCTTTATAACGCTTATAGTCACAGTGAATAAAGAAAACTTATGTTTTCAACTTTATGTGAATCAAAGGGACTTTTAATATCTGAATTAGTAAAATTTGGACACTTAAATTGTAAGAGCTCGTTAGAAGAATCACTAAAATGTGTTAGTTGAAGGCATTAAATATTTTGTTAAGTGTATACTTATTATAAGGTTTTCTGTCTTTCACATTTAGAATTATTAATTATTAAAATAAGATATTCATAAAGCTTATTCTAGAGGCAATAAGTTATAAGTTCCTCTCACTTTAGTTATGTATACAGGGTGTCCAGCTTCGACTGTCACTTAATTTAAATGATTTTTTGTCAGGTCTATAGAAGCAAATAATACCGAATACATGTAACATGTGTCTTTTCTCGATTCGTTTTCTGTCTGAGTGTCTTTATGTGTTTTTAGAAAAATTTTAATAGCTCAAAAAATATTTGACATACAATACTGAAATTTGGTAATACAGTTGATCTTAGAAAAAAAACATGTCATGTAAAAGTCTGTATGTATAAAATCATCAGTTACAAAATGGCGGCTGTATAAACATTTCAAAGTCAAATAAAAAAACAACAAATTTTACCTAAAAATGTTCAAACACAATATTTGTAAACTATATTATGCCAAATTCAACGATACGCCAATTTAAAAGATCACAGGAAAAATAACAGAGGAAACTTATTTTATATGACTCCACGCATTGTCATAATGGCAAAGAGTGCCCAGTCAGTCACAAAAAAAAGATGTTTTTTCTATTATTTGTCATCAGACTTTTTAAATTGGCTTATTGTTGAATTTGGCATAATACAGTCTACCAATATTGTGTTTGAACATTTTTGGGTAAACGTTGTAGTTTTTTTTTATTTGACTTTAAAATCTTTAGACAGCCACCAATTTGAAACTGATTATTTTATAAATACATCCTTTTACATGAGATGTGTTTTTCTAAAATGAAATTGCGTACCAAAGTTAAGTATTGTTTGTCAAATTATGTTTGAGTTATTGAAATTTTTGTAAAAAACACTTACAGACACACAGACAGATAACGAGTCGAGAAAAGACAAATGGTATATGGTATTATTTGCTTGGATTGACCTGACAAACAATCCTCTAAAATATGTGACAGTCGAACAACATCCTGTATACACATGTATACAAGAGAGGTTGTATATAAAGAGGTTTAACAAAGCATCTTTAGAACACATTGGACAGTGTGGAGTGAAGGCAAACAGTTACGGCACAGCCTCAGTAAACTTGAACAAGACCGAAGTTTGTCCACAAGTTGTTTCACCTTAAGTTCAATTTACAGTCTAAAGATAAGTCTTTGTTGGCAGGGATATACCCGTTAATTGTACAAAGCACAACGTAGAATACAGTGACATAGTTAATTACAAGTATTTAATTAGCGACAAAACTGACCCTGACCTTTCCCATTGTTGTAAACAATACTACTCTACCAGAAAATGTACACTACTTGTTAGTAAATCACGGCCTACATGTAGTATAGAACCTATCTACATTTTTTTGTGGTTCCATATATTTATCGTATGGTATGTTGTCAGCTACCTTTTGTTAATCAGCTGCGATGTATATTTGGATACTAATACAAAAGCCATGATTATATATTCATTGATTATAAAATGTAAAGTGATCTCCTGTTACAAAGCTAAGTCTAATCCATCGAGCCATTTAAGACCTGCCTAACTAATTCTGTTTATGCAGGCTAATCCCTCCGTAAAAGACGGCAGGGGGCACTCTGTAACTGTGTAATCCATTGTTTGTATAGACTCAATCACAATGACTGATCTAGTATCAATCCCCATTTATACTTCCAGCAACTGCATCTGCCAACGTCCGTTCGGAATCGATTCAGCAGGGTCCACTCCCTACGAAGGAGGTTCATCCCACCTACAGGTACTGACGAATCGTTAATAAGGACTTATTTCGTCCATCAAAACTGTTTCCACTATCCCAGCTAGTATTGGGCGAGAAGTTTGATCTGCTCAACTGGAAAGTTGTACGTAGAGGTGGGTGAGTCTCGAGACCGTTCCGACATGGGAGACCTTGTGTAATAAGGAGGTGCGGGCATTCAAGATCTATTGAATTATTTGAGTAATGTATGTAATTCTTTGAATAATGTGAGTAATTCTTTGAGTATATTACACAGCACCGGGAGCCAAGGAAATGAAGTTGCCATGAGAGTGCCAATAAAAGCTCTCATGGACATCAATAAACTTAGTCCAAATGTAGTAAATTTAGTTGAAAATAAGAAACCTGAGTTTTGTATTTGGGTAGGGGGGGGGGTTTGGGAATATTAATATTGAAGTATAGTAAATAGTTGTTGTAGTATTCAGAAATAATATAGTCAATACTAACAGTGGTGCAGTGCTGTAACACTACTTGGGGACAGGGTGTTTTGGAGATTGTAGGCGACAGGTTCTATGACAGTTCCTCTTAAGTGTCTGCAGAGGCTGCCAGCCATGTTGGTTTTAATCCCATAAGAACAATGTTATTTTTTAACCGGACATACGATCAGGCGTATCCAAACTAAACCATTATTTGTCAATGGATTTTTTCAAACAAATTGAATTTAATCAAGAATGAAATCGTGCGTTGGAATTGCTTTGCGAATTTATAATTAGTTTTATAGAAAGAAAATAGAAAAATAGTTAGTTTGAGTTTTTTAGATCAGCGATTTTTCAAAACTAGGTGTATTTATTCAAAATATTAAAAAGAAAGCCAATGCGCAATATGATAACATTTAAAATGACACCTCATGCAAAACTTCTGGCCAATAAATAACAAAAAAATATGGATTCACAAATAACATTGTTCATATAGGATTAAAACCAACATGGCCGACAGGCTCTTCAGACTCTTAATAGACTCCACCGACCCTTACACGTACCCATACAATAGTAATGAGCCTCCTACCAACTCCTACTCGTACAAAAATAATGACCCTCCCACCTACCCATACACGTACATTGGCAACACACTTTCCTTTTAATGGCAAACTTTATGTACTTCAGGAATTAGTTACATTGTTAGCAAAGTAACTTACGGAGTGCCTTGTGGTAACTCTACATTAACCACTCACTTGCCGCTGTAACTCAAGAGTTACTTTTCTTTCATATCCTCATCTTGGAGGGTCTTAACTAATTAAAGCAAACTAAAGTATTATTTTTTGTTACTGGCGTCTATGTCATTAATAAAAATAATTTGGAGTACAAGAATTCGAGCAATGGTGTCTTCTAGAGAAGTCTGAGGTGTCCATGTTGCGTGACAGTCATAGTCCATATGTTGTGTAGAGGAGAGAAGTGAGTATTCGGCTTATCAACTGAAAATCAGACCAATACCGAGGGGTTCGGATTCCACGTAAAGCTGTAGGTCCTTTATTGTCCTGGTTTTTGGCCTATTAATAAATAGCTCTTTCTAAGGGTAAGTCGACCTTAGTAACAATGACTACGCTTGTCATAATCTATATAAGAAGAATGATAATTTATTGGTAAAAGATTCTTCTTATAACATTCTTATATTTAAGTCTGTTAGAAGGTTATTACTAAAGCAGAAATTAACTAAAATTCCCATTCAATAAAATTAAGTGATAACAAATGTAAAATTATGTGGAAAATTGTAAAATAATTATCAGGAATAGGCATATATAATTGTGATACCTTCAAATTTACCTATTAATGGTTTTAATGAACATTTTATAAAAAGCATTGAGAAATTAATAAACGATATTTCTGATGATATCAACAGTAATCATAATACAAATATCCAAAAATGTAAAAAACCTAATAGTCATTTTAAATTTAAACATTTTAAAGTCGAAGAAGTACTTGCATGTCTAAAAAATTGAAATCAAGTTCTTGTTTGGATATGTTTGGGATAAATACAATGATCATTAAACCAGCTTCAGTTGAATTATGTGAACACGTCTTTTCAAAAATTGTATTGATCAGAATATTTTCCCGAATTCATTCAAATTAATTAAAGTAATACCAATACACAATGGTGGTAAATTTCAATACACCAATTATAGACCAATATCTATTGTACCAGGTCTTTCAAAAGTATTTGAAGTATTAATATATAGACAAATTACAGATAGCTTTTTTCTAGCAGACAATTTGGATTTAGAGAAGATCACGATACAATTGACACAGTTTCTGGTCTTGTAAAAGAAACAATCCATACAATTAAAAAAGGAAAATTAATTTGCTTCTGGTCTTTTCATATGACTAAGGCTTTTTAAACAGTTCCATTTAATATTTTAATATCTAAAATAAATTATTATGGATTTTATAAATCAATATTGAAATTAATGGAGTCTTTTTTAATAAATAGAACACAACAAGTGGAACTAAATAATAATTACTCTCTTCCCAAAGTAGTTAAATTTGGAATTCCACAAGGCTCTTCTTTAGGTTCTTTACTTTTTAATATATATACAACATATGAATTATAATGTTGAAATTTTGATATATGAACATATTTAATGCTTTTTTTATGCTTTTGATTTGGGATTGAATATCAGTGGAAACACCTTTGAAGATTTAATTTGGATTGAATATCAGAGGAAACACTTGTGAAGATGTAGTAGAAACACTTGTGAAGATGTAGTAGTAACACTTTATTCAATAACAAATAAAGTAAAACAGTGGTGCATTGTTAACAAACTCTGCCTCAACATAAACAAAATTCAAGAGTTAGAAATAACATTTTCAAACTAAACAAAAATATTATTAGATATAAAACCATTTAAATTTCTAGAATTTGTACTGGATAGTAATTTAGATTGGCAGAATCATACTAACAATATTATGAAAAACATTAACAAAGGAATTTATTGTTTAAAGAGACTAAAGAACAAAGTAACTGACGATGTTCTGGTTCTAGTTTACTATGCCTACATTCATAGTGAATTAAGCTATGAGCCACATGTATGGGCCAATATTCGAACATTAAGAAATTATTTATTATATAAAAAAAATACGATTAATCTGTGGAGTAACGCAGACTCGTTGTTAGCCATTATTTATAAAATTAAATATTATGCCACTTCCATCCCTCATAGTTTACAAGTTACTTTTCAACATACAAAAATTTAATATTATAAAAAAAAACTCCAATGCGCATTCCTATGACACCATAGATAATAATAAATTGAAAATCAAACAATATAAATATCACAAATCACAGAAGAACTTCATCAACATAATGTACCGTTTCAGTTAATTTAATTTCTTAGATATAAGCGTCAGTCCTCTGTTATATAACTTGGCCCTCCTTCGACGGAGAAAGACACTACGGAACCTCATTATTTCTAACTTGTCGGCTCTTGCAGACATCGTTATGTAATGTAGAAAGCGGGGGTGGACAATGCTAGAAACTGGCCTGTCTTTGGGCAGTTCTTCGCCACGAGTTGAGGCGAGCGTTTGTGAGATGTTAGCTAGAGGATTACGAGCTGACGGACATCCGAGCTCAGTCAAATACACCCCCTTTTATTCAGATTTCAGTGGCCCTAGTAAATATTCTAATTTTACATAATATAAAATGTATTATATTAGTTTAAAGGTATTTTAGCAAATAGACTTTAATGAGAACAATAAAAATATATGTTTCACACCCACATGTGTTCTTTTAATTTTAATCATTATATACCTCTTCAAATGAAGCTACTTATACGTGTGGGGTAAGTAGTGTTATAATAATTACAAAACTATACAACTCTTTGTCAGCGTCTACACAACATTTATACTATAAAAATTTCAAATCAAGATTTAGAAAGTTTTTTACAAAAATGTGCTTATATGAAATTTAAGAAAATAAAGAAAAGTCCTGAAGTACTATAGTTCGTTATACAATAATATATTTTATATTCTATAAAATTGTATACGTCAAATTATGTCAACAAAGTATTATTATTATTTTTATTCACCCCTCAAATTCCCCCATATAAAAACGATCGGTATCTTAATAAGGTTCTTGAATAATTCTAATAACGTTTATAAGTGTAGTTAAGAATATTAGATTATTGGCTGCATAGGACTAGATAATGAATAAAATATTTAAAGTTTGTAAATGGAGTTGAAGATCAAAAGGAATATAAAAGAAGGCAAATGAAAGCGGAAAATTTGCACAGCATTTTACTGATCGGAAGTTCTGTAACATAACGAGTTTACATAGCGTCGGCAATGTTTAACAAGGAGGGTTGTTTCCATGTAATTTTTCACAATACCGATAGTAAAGTAGTAGTAATGGAGGAGAGGGTGTAAATATAATGTTTTGGTGAAGGGTAATATTTATTATTGATAAAAGAAATAATAATAATTTAATTTCCCCCAATTTAATATAAAAATAATTTAAGCACGGAAACATACTTTACACTGTTTTATGAAAAGAATAACGCATTCAATTTTAAACACGAATCCATACCATGACATATAATTTAAATGTATTGTTACACTTTATCCTAATTTTAGTTAGACAAAACAAAATATAAATTATTTACACTTTATACTACTAATAATAAAGGCTTCATCGCACAACATTATGTACAAAGGGCAAATATAAGACTAAAAAATGATCTCTTACTAATAATCCTAAAATACATCACTAATGACAGATATACTCTCTTGAACATACATAATTACTTACAAGGTGAACAAAATTAAAACGCTTTCACAACTTTTGTATGAATTTATTTGTAAAGATGAAATCTTGTTATAAAGAACCTACATTTTGACACCATCAACGACATTTAATATTTTTAAGGGAGTTAAACGAAAATGTTCAATGTAAGACTAGGTCGAGTTTGATATCAAATGAAAGGTCCATTAAAGAGAAATTAACTGTCGCAAACCGGACTTCGAAAGGTTTATCTATACCAGAGTAGTAGTCATTTGAATTTCAAAGTAACTAATTTGAACAATATTATTTCTCCACTATTTAACGGTTTCAAATAAATTATTCTGATAAAAAAATAATTCTTCATGGAACACAATTATTTAAAAAATTAAGTCATCATATTATCTACGGAAAAAATAATGTTGTTTTGAAAGGGTTTCCATATTGTTTCCCACTCTGTATATACATACAATCACTATTCAAACATACATTCATAAGTAAATATGACTAGTCTGGATTATAATTATTTGTCTTATTTATATATGCCAACACGATTTAACAGGAACTCAGATTGATCTATTCTTATTGTACTTACGATTTACATTATCATTGAGTCGTTCTGACTGTAACATGCGTGTTATATTTAGCGCATATAGGGGTTTCAGCAGTGCAGGTGAAATTTTACAACACTGCACCACCGTACATCTATGGTGTGACTTACTTAAGCCTATAAGCTGTGGTTTATGTTCAACTTCTAGAATTGTGTTGTAAAAATATTTTGAAAACCCTACAAATTTGATTTATCGTTATTTATATTTTATATTTGTATTCACTGAGTTATTGTTATTATTAATTGTTGTTTAAATACTAAATAATGATTTAATTTGATCGTTTTAAGATTGTTTAGTTCGTGTAAATCAATCCAACTAATGGTCACTGCTGCTGATGATGTAATGGGTGGGGCTTGCTATTACGCTACCATTACGTAGCCTACCATCTACCTGGTTTCCATGACAATTTTAAAATGGCATGCCATCTCTTTCACACCACAACTTTCAAATCTGTAGTTACCTTAAATAAGTTACTAAACCCATGGCTTGGATAACAAAATTTATTATGAACATTTCAGAAATATTAAATAATACATATAAATCAATTAAGAAAAAATCAATACAGTTGGGAGAAAGTATTACCTACACGTAATATATCCTGTTGGAGGATATAACTTTAAGTCAATTACAAAAATGGGCGAAGGAAATTTCATTGACTAATATTTTCTTGATAAAAAAAATCTTACATATTACAGCTATAGCTGTAATGTTTATACAATACACATGTAAGTTGTTAAACAATCTAATAACCAGCTAAATACAGTCTGAAATGTGTCTAGGTCTACTTAATAAGGCCGGTGGAGGGGTTGTTTGAACATATTGGCTTGGACTGCCCCTTGGGGGTAGTTGGTGTCACAATCTTTATAGCAGGCTGTCACATATGTGACTGGAGTAGTCTCGGGGGAGGGACGTAGTTTTTGGCCAAAAATAAGACCGATCTATGTCGAGCTCCTACATACTCGACCACCTTTCCATCAATTGAGTAGAAAATAACTGGCAAAATATCATAAACTAGGGGACATCCCTGCACACTTCGCGTACCAACCCCAACACTCGCTGCGCTCGATACACCTCGGCCTTCGGCAATGGCACGTTATCTTTGACTGCAAATAAATAGACACTTTGAATAATTAAATTATACAGCTAAATATAAAATAAAAAAATAAATTTTGTTTGCATTATGTATAACTGTATAACGTAAAATCAAAAATTTATATTTATTTACACTCGTTATTTTTTCTAGGTAAATGGGTGGATGGGTTGGTCTATACGTGGACGGGTGGGTCAATAGCACTGTACAGTATGGTGGTTGGGTTGGTCAATGCCACTGTACATGTATTGTTATCAATTCGCTTAGTTGTCCTAGCTGCTGGGCTACTAATAAATTCTCTCTCTCTCTCTCTCTCTCTCTCTCTCTCTCTCTCTCTCTCTCTCTCTCTCTCTCTCTCTCTCTCTCTCTCGCTCTCGCTCTCGCTCTCGCTCTCTGAGGAACAAGCGACCTTAGTTAATAGCAATGCTTACACTCGTTATTCTACACTCATCACAATCATTCGAACCTCATAGTCATCCATAACTTGAAGATTGGTGTCTTAATAATGAAAAATGACCTGAACTGTATTCCCTGATTAGTTCATTTATAATACTGCCTCTATTTTATCAAAATCTGACATTATGCCATTGACTGACAACACATTACTATTTGGAGGCCCGCAAAGCAATCTTGGCACAGGAGTTTCAGAATCGTTCCAAACTCATCAAAACTGATCGTCAGTCAATAATATTTCTTTGAAATAAGACGTCAAATAAGACAGTCTTCATACAATTCTTGACCAAAAATAAATGTTGCCAAGAAATATCTCTGGATGAGTTTAAAATCAAAGAGTGCTCTTCTGTAAATTTTCTTGGCTTAACGGTTGACAATAGTTTGTCCTAGTATACTCATCTGTGTAGTAGGTTGAGTCGAATAAACTTTTCTCCTAGAAACTACATCTTTTGGTACAATAAAAACGTTGTATCATGGTTTAACACGGGTATTTTTCATCTGTCATGTTCTATGGCCTTGAGGTGCAGGGTGGTCCTCCCATGGCTTTAGAGTCTTTTAGAAAAAAGAGACGTCTGGATTATTAAAGAACGCATCCCTTATTTTCGTGTAGGGGAGTATTAAGCTCGTTAAATATTTTAACATTGCCCTCCTTTTCATCTATAAAGCAGTTTTGTCTGTTTTAAACGGGACTTAGGACCCCCAAAAGATTAGGGATATTCATAGATATTCAACTAGAAATAGTGACAATCTGCGCATTCCCAGACATCGTTTGACACTGATAGAGGGGGAGTCGTCGTATTCAAGAGACTCTATCTTAACTCACAAATTCCCATCCCACTTAAAGGCAAATTTTCGGCACGATATGAAACAGTTTCTAATTAAGAAAGAGTTCAATAGCATTGAAGAATTCCTGTCTGCCAATTAATATTTGTACTTTGCTTACTTATTTGTACGTCAAGCTACCTATTATTATCTTAAATTATCACTTAGTATAGTTCACAAATTAGTATTGTTCTTAGTGTTCGTATTTGAACATTTTAAACCTCGAAAGTGGCAAAAGTGTAAACAGTTTAACCAATAAAAACATCATTAAATTTGTTTTAAAATTTTGATAATGATGAAGTATTTGAAAGGATAGAAATGGATTGTAGAACATTTCCCAATATTTCATGAGGAAACCCTATAAGACATCTTGATTACGTTAAATATAAATTATATCTATTTTGACCTGTGATATTTATAAGTTTGATGGAAACAAAATAAATAATAAATGAAATAAAATAAAAAATAGAACATTAATCAGTTATATATTCAGAATTAATTGTATGATATATTCTGAAATACACAAAATGCAAGTATAAATACTTGTTTAGCTTTGAATTATATCGAAATTTTAACCTTGAAACATGCAAAAGTACAGAAATGAAAATCAATCAACAATAATTAACGCAAATAAAATCTCGTTACTCTGCAAAGAGCTCGATTAACGCACGAATGAAATGGAAACTAACATCATTGGTTAATATAGAAGTAATTTAGATTCAATAAAAAAAAAAAAAACTTGAGTTGTACCATACCACCGTAAGTGTATAGGTGGGTGTTGATGTAGGTAAGAAAAATAAATGGGCCAATGACCAAACCTTGAGGAACACCACCTTTTACGAGTTCGTCGTCGTGTAGTTTCCTCACGAAATAAAGTAAAATGTCCTACCATCCTTGTCTACCCTACCAACTTCATTAAACTCTGTT
Organism: Stictocephala bisonia; assembly: GCA_035578905.1. Taxonomy (NCBI): domain Eukaryota; kingdom Metazoa; phylum Arthropoda; class Insecta; order Hemiptera; family Membracidae; genus Stictocephala; species Stictocephala bisonia. The sequence goes on from JAQJVL010000380.1 coordinate 145,911, forward strand.
AACTGCATAGTCGGTAGTAAAAATACTGGATACATAAAGTAAGCCAAGGTCACCAGAACACCTACAAAGTGTATTTTTAGTTATGGGGTTACGTAAAAAAGAAGATAACATCTTTTTAATCTCCCTTGGGGTCCCGAACTATCTGCGTAGGTTGGGATTCTAATGTAATTACGAACGATCCACCTACTCGGTTGCGTGATTGGTCTATGTCACATTTACAACACACTTCAATATTGGAATTGATTTTACAACGGTCGATAAAGCCACCATCTTTTGTTTGGCTCATAAATAATGCAGTTGATCACGATGACCAACCTTTTCCGACACAATTCTTCCATTTTTATTTAATTCCACTGCACTTCGTGAACTTACCTCTTTAATTATCCGTATTTAGGTCATAATCTTTTAATTGAGGTTGCTAGGAATTTCGAAAGTGGTAAGAAATATTATGTAATGAAATACTTTTGTGTATATTATGTGTATAAAATACAATGAAATATGATAATTAAACACTTTCAGTAATTAAATTATACAGCTAAATATAAAATAAGAAATACATTTTATTTGCATTGTTTACATATTATAACAAGGCAAATTTAAAAGAAATTAATAACAAGAAAGGAAGAAGTATTACTCGTATAAGTAGTAAGGCCAGTTATTTCTATACCTTCTATATAAATTTACAGATCTTTTCAATTACGTTAACCTTAAGTTTGCGGGTCTGTGGTGATAAAAGACGTTGTGTTAGCTTCCCCGCTTCACTCTAACGAAGCCACTTCAGACACGAACTGCTTCAAGGGTCCCTTCCCAAGTACCTGTGTCTTCAGTTAACACAATATTTAGTTAAGATAAGCGCAATCTTTAAAAAAATGTTAAATCAGCTTCACAAAATTTTTTGGACAAATAATTATTTTTATGCTCAGTTAAAATTAATTTTTTTATATACACTTATATTATTAAGGGTATGGCCACGTACAAAAAACACGGTTATTAACAAAATAATAAAAAGTTTTTCTTTACATATCACATTTGATGAAACTTGTATATCTAGGAGGTGATCTACAAAAATATTTGAGGTGCCTAAAAGATGGGAAACGTAAAATGTGAAAAAGTGAAATGGACGTACCGAGTATACAAAACGTCCCACACTGGCTTAATATTTTGAAATAAATAAAGCAATAAAAGTTAGTACATAATTACTACACCTAAAATGTACTTTTTGAAGTTACTATCAGTTTCCTACCTATTATGTGGGTCCCTCGTAAAGGCTATCAACTTTCCAGCGGTGGCTTGAATTTTGGAGAACATCCACCATAAAAGAAATGTTTGAAATTTTTTACACATCTTAAAATACACGAATAAAAATCAATAATTAATAATTAATTTAAATAAAATAGCAAGTAAATAACCAGAATATGTAGTTCATGGTTACGTATATGGGTGGGTGTGTAGGTCAATGCCACTGCACTTGAATGGTTGGGTAGGTTGGTCATCGGTAGGAAGTGGTGATTAAATTTGGCCATTTGAAAATGACTACTGTACGTGTATGAGTGAGTGGTAGGGTCAATGCCACTCAACTTGTGTGGGTGGGTAGGTGGGTCATCGGTAGGAAGTTATGATTAAATTTGGCCATTTGAAAATAACCACTGTACGTGTATGAGTGAGTAGTAGGGTCAATGCCACTCAACGTGTATGGGTGGGCAGGTGGGTCATCGGTAGGAAGTTGTGATTAAATTTGGCCATTTGAAAATGACCACTGTACGTGTATAGGTGAGTGGTAGGGTCAATGCCACTCAACGTGTATGGGTGGGTAGGTGGGTCATCGATAGGAAGTGGTGATTAAATTTGGCCATTTGAAAATCTTATGAATTCAATAATGAGGTACTCGTATATAGTGTACAATCATTGGTGTAAAAACATGCTTTATAATGCACCTTATGTATGAAGGGGAATATATAATAAAGTAATACATTAAAATACATCAACCAAAGATTATGATTTAATTTAATTTTATTGGTCAAGACTCTCCAAGACAAGAATATGAATGAGAAGTAACTCAAGAGCAACTATATGTAACTTATAGTCACGGCACCTAGAGAGTGGTTAGTGTAGAGTTACCACAATTCATTCTATTAGTTAAATTGTTAGCAAAGCATCGGTTTTGATTATTTATAATAAATCCTGAAGCACGTAGAGTTTCCTATAGAAGGTGTAAGTGAATTTCCACTGTACTTGTATGGGTGGGTGGGTGGGAGGGTTATAATTAATGTATTTGAATATATGTATTTGAATGTGGAGTGAATGACAATTTGTTGTTTAGTTTTAGAATTTTAATACATTTTATATATTATACTTATATTATGTTGACGATTGCATGACATGTCAAAAATTGTTACTACGCAATAAAAAATTTATTTATTTATTTTATTTATTTTTATTTGTATGCCTATAGTTACGGGTGGGTGGGTGGTCATCATCATTGTATGTGTAGGAGGGAGTAGGGGGCTATTATCACTGTTCGTGCGAGGGTGGGTCATCACCATTCTACGTGTATCGGTGGGTGGCAATGAAGGTCATTACGACTGCGAGCCTACGTGTGAGGGTAGGTGGTAGGTAATTAATACAGTATGTGTATGGGTAAGTAGATGAGGTATGAGCTGGAAACTGCGAGCTATTTGTGCGTGTCGAAATATTCAGGTCACCTGTAATCGATGATGCGTGCTGGCCAACCTATTTCTTCCACGAATGTGTAATAAAATGTAGCGAGATTATGAGCTTGTAACTACAAAGCGATATTATTTTTTAAGTAGAAAATAAATAAAAATATATGAGACATTTTAAAGCAACAGAAAATTTACGAGAAATAAATAGCATAAAAATATTATACAAATTTTAAAACTTTATCAGTAATATTAGTAACATTAAATAAGTGATATTTTAATATTTAAATTTTTTAACATACATTTAAAAAAAGTTAAAAGAGGTTTTATTTCACCACTCTTAACACTTTTGAGTTATTGATTTTTAAGTTCCTCTGAATCAATTACCAGTTGAATTCTTACAAGGAATGGGCCAGGGGTTAATGTTCTATGTATGAGCAGAGTTTAAGCGTGACATGACAAAGATCTGAGTAACTGAGTGAACGCCATCAACAGAGGAAGTGAGTCAGAGGAACGTTTAAAACTGATGTATTACCCATCACGGTGAAGTGAATTGAGATTTCCACCATAAAAGAGAGCATCCTTTCAAAACCATTTGAATAACGTACTTATTATCACCCTGGAAGACTGCCAAGGTCATACTATTCCCCAAGCCTAGGAAGTACCACCTGTTTTCTCAAAACTACAGGCCGATCTCTCTGCACCGTGTCGTTTCGGAGATAATCGAGCACCTGATCTTGAGATGACTATCCCCCTACCTTGAAGATGTAATACGACCAGAGAAATTCGGTTTCAGAAAGGGTCACTCAACAACCTTCAACTTGTGATGCTGGTCAACAAATGGGTTGATGCCAGGAAAATGTACCTCACTACAGTGGCCGCCCAACTGTACAAGCTTCTACGATTATACTTGTCTGCCCGCTCCTTCCAGACGTCGATCGACGGTCACCTCTCGACGTCCCGAATGATCCTTGCTGGCGTACCTCAAGGCAGTGTTCTTGGCCCGATACTGTACCTGGTATTCAACAACGACCTCCCAACCATACTTCGAGTGACCCCCCCCTTTTCTGCCGACGATACCATGCTCCACTGCAGCTGTGCCTGCTCGGCCTCTAGAATGCAGCGCAGCTAGGCGCATCATCCCCTTGGCTCCTGAAGTGGAACGTTATGGTTAACGTAGAGTCCAGAAGTACCAACGCATGCCCAAAGCTCTCTTCCGACTCAAGGTCCAGAACTCGCCAAGGTATCTGTCGACTCAGCACCCTTTCCAGACTTAAATTCAGCTTTTGACTGGTTCGGCAAGTACAAGGTCTTTAGCATTTTCGATCTTAACCAGGCCTATTATTAGATTCCTATTACTAAGGAATCAAGGAACGTCACCAGCTTCTGTGTTCCCTGGAACTTATATCAATTAAGTCGTATTCCTATGGGCTTACCTGTGGGAGCCCAGACTTTGACCAAGCTTTTGGAGTCCATCTTCCACGATGTGAAATTAAACTTCGTCTTCAAATATCTGAACGTACTTCTTATCTATAGCGGAACATTCCAGGAACACTTAGAAGATCTGGAGGAAGTTATTAAGCGCATTTACAGCGTTAGCTTTACGATTAACCCGGACAAAGTCACCTTCGATAAGTCTGAAATTTATTTCATAGGTCATCTGGTTTCTTCTCAGGGCGTCTTCATTGATCCTGCTAAGACACAGGGTATCCGGGACTTTCCTTCTTCATGGAATGCTAAGGGTGTGGCCCAATTTGAGGGAGTGGTGGATTTCTAACGGGGTTTCATTTGCAACGTGTCTCATTGCTGTCTCATTGAATGTCAAATCAAATCAAATATCTTTATTGTTGTTGACAATATAATTAAATAACTAACGCCATTACATTAATTGAAATAAATAAGCTTATAAATCCATTTCGTATTTAAAAACTACTGGTTACCAAACTACATATTATCATTAAAATATTCCACTAGACTGTAATATTATATTTCAATAAGAAGCGCCTTGAGATTCTTTTTAAATTGGGGTAAATTAGGTTCTCCCTTTAATCCTGTAGGCAGTTTGTTAAATAATTTGATGCATAAATAGTATACCTGTTTTTCAAAATGAGTAGACGAATGGCCAGGAATAGCTAATGAGCATGACTGTGTACTCCTAAGCATATGGTTGGTTGGTGAGGGCAAATGAAAAAGATTTATATTTTTCTTTAGAAATACTAATGATTCATATTTATAAATGCTAGCAAAAGTTAAGAGATCGTTCGCTCGAAAAATGCCTCTGCAAGTTGACCAACTTCCTTTCCCCAGAATGATTCTGATTGCTTTCTTCTAAATTACAAACAATTTCTTTGCGTGAGAGCTTTCATAACTCCAAATTGGAATACTGTAGGACAGATGAGGTATGAAACACCCATGATAAGCAAGCAGTAGCATTTTACTATTTGAATAAAAATATAGTCTGCGAAGGAGGAATAGACAACTATTTAATTTTTTTGATAATTTAATAATATGTTCCTGGAATTTAATTTTAGGATCTAAAACTATTCCCAGAAAATTATCACTAACACTGGATTCAATTAAAGTGTCTCCTAAGAGTAAATAGTTGATATTTTGAGCAACAGAAATTAATTATCTTTGACTTGTCTTTATTCACAAACAAAAAGTTGTCGACCATCCACTGAACGAGACAATTTCCTTTTGTGAAGGCTTCGACCTCTAGTTGATCTAAAGATTTATTTTATACAGTGATGGAGGTATCATCAGCAAATAGACGTAGGTTTGTGGACGAAACACTACTTGTAATATCGTAGATAAATGGGAGAAACATTATATGGCCCAGATTGGACTCCTGAGGCAACCCTGTTTTAACAAAGGACACATTTGATTCAAAGACCCGAAGACAACCAGAACTGTCAATGCTTTCTCAACCTTTATGTTGGTCAATGTACCTCAACAATTTGCTTTCTGGACCAGTATAACACTTGAGGAAGTTTCATTGCCACTGTAATTGTATTGGTGAGTGGGAAGACCATAAGTACTGTACATGTTTTGGTGAGTATGAGGGTCACCACCACTCTCGGAAGAACTACTTTAGGTGGGTAGGATGGCCATTACCACTGTACGTATGGTGATTTTGTTCTCGTTGATATCACTTATGGCTAGATGTATAAAATGTTTGATAAATTGTGAAAATAAATTATACTGCCGAATGCAAGGTCCAATGTTCAAATCCTCAACTGAGTTGGTTAACTTGTTGGACCGGTCGGTGGTACTTCATTCGTTGACTAAATTCGGCGCTTTTATTTGCTATTTGTTAGTACAATAAATATGTATAGTGAATTACCTAAATACAAGTACATATTCTACATATGCACAGTTGAATATATTCTAAACGGGTTAAGTATTTCAAAGTATTAGAATATTCTACTTTATTCGATTGCCCAGTTGAGCGTATCGGTGACGAGTCATACGACTGGACGACATTGCCTCGTGGACAGGTGGTATCGAACCGATGGATCGATGGTCATGAATAATCGAGATAACAAAGGCCACCGACGGCACCTGGAGTCTGCACTTCGACCACTATAGCTAATAGCCACTTAAATGGCAGTATAGAATACATACTTGTACAACATATTATGTGTAGTATGAGCGTGGATAGCCTTTGTAGTCTGATTACTAAGGTCAACTGTTCCTTAGAGAGAGCCATTTATTAGTAAGCCGACAGGGAAACTAAGGACACTACAAATTTACGTCTACGTAAATTTACAAACTACGTAATATTGACGAAAATGTCAGCTAATTACAAGTCTGTTATTCATTTTTTCGTGCTCAGTAAAAAATACGTCATAAACAAGTTTTTATCACTTTTAAAAAAGTTAACGAAGATAGCAGTTAAATTAAATGTAATCACTTAATCTATGATAATATACAAATAGCTTGACCAAATAAAAAATAAATAAAAACAATTAATTGATAGAAATTTGTATTTCTTAAAAAAGTAATAACAATAAAAAATAAATAATAATTATTAAAAGTGATGTGACATATTTTTTCACAATTGAGGAGAAAGCCTCTTCACAGGCAAATTTTATAATTACATGCATTATAATGACGGAAAATTAAATCTTTAAAAACCAAAACTTTATTTTTAGTCTAACTTTAATTTATTCAAGGCAACACTATTCATTCAATCATACATCAAAATAATAACAACATAAAAAATCACAATAAATTTAAGCAAATTTGTCTTATTTATTTTAAAATATCAAATGAACTCTTAAAACTTTGAAGCTTTTTCAGTTAATTATATATAAATGGATATATAGCACTTTGTCGTATGTATTGATCTGTTATTTGTAAATGGATGTATAGCACTTTGTCGTATGTATTGATCTGTTATTTGTAAATGGATGTATAGCACTTTGTCGTATGTATTGATCTGTTATTTGTAAATGGATGTATAGCACTTTGTCGTATGTATTGATCTGTTATTTGTAAATGGATGTATAGCACTTTGTCGTATGTATTGATCTGTTATTTGTAAATGGATGTATAGCACTTTGTCGTATGTATTGATCTGTTATTTGTAAATGGATGTATAGCACTTTGTCGTATGTATTGATCTGTTATTTGTAAATGGATGTATAGCACTTTGTCGTATGTATTGATCTGTTATTTGTAAATGGATGTATAGCACTTTGTCGTATGTATTGATCTGTTATTTGTAAAACCATACTAATCCAATGTAAAAAATTAATAACGTTCAATGTTATTAAAATGGGTTTTTACTGATGTATTTGTAACTATCATTTTGTTTTACTATTGATATACTGTTAACAATAATGTATGCTTTAAACATATTATTTAAACATTAGGGGTCACTCAGCACGCTTCGCTTGCCAACCCTGATGCTCGCTGCGCTCGATACACCTCGGCCTTCGGCCTCGTCATGTAACTTAGTAGATTAGAAATAATAGTAGATCAACTGTATAACGCAAAATCACAATATTAAATTTGTTTACAATATCTCACTCACATTACTTTTGTTGCTACCTATTTATTGGTAAATTATTTGGTCTATTTCAAACATGTTTTTTGTTTTTGTTTAACAGCTGAAGATGAAACTCATAGTATAATATTAAAAATGCATGAATAGTATAATGTCAAACATAAAAAATAAACATGTGTGTTTATTTACAAAACAGCCGTTATTAATTTACAAAAATCAATCTAATGTTATCCTCATGGAGCACTCTTTTAGGGGTGGTTTCTACCCCTTGGGAGATGAAAATACTTACTTATCCTATTAAAACCTAAAACAAATTTTACAACATTTTAACTCTATACATGTGACGATGGAGAATTAGTAATGAGTGAGTGAGCCAGAGTTTAGCCATATATATATATATATATATATATATATATATATATATATATATATATATATATATATAGATAATTGATTGTTGTTGATATGGTTTATGTTTAGAGATTGGTTGTATAGTAAAGAGTGCTTTTTGTAAATGCTAAACCTTTTGTTTTTCTTTTGAATATGCTTCTACGAATACAAGTAGGCATATTTTCATATTTTTACTACGCAAGGGCAGAAGCGTGAGAATTTTTATATATTTGTTCGCTGTATGTAATATTCCAGAAGTTAGTTTAGTATTCATACGTTCAGTTCCTAATAAATTATTAATTTTTCCAGGATGAAAGTGGTTTGGTAAGATCGTAGCGTGTGGAGGCCACCTGCGACGCTTCCATGTATTTTCATCCCCTATCATTGCATTAACACCTGTGGCTTGACGTGCGGAACAAGATATCTCTTAATGATATAATCACTAATTTAATTGAAATAAAACTTTAAAGCAATTTTCCAAGTGCTGGTTTGACACGCTAGCTTTCAGTCAAATGAACGGTTGTAGAGATAGTGTTTCCTGGACTTGTAAATATTAGATTGTTTTATCATTACCCAAGGGGTATTTGTATATATAAAACAGGGGTCATGTCATATTTTTGGCTGACTTTTTTTATAGTAGATTAATAATCAAGAAACAAGTATATGATAGTTTTTTCAGTGGCAACGCTGTAAAAATATGAAGATTAGGAAAAAAGAAAAATATGTTTTTCCGTAAATAAAGAGTGTCCCAAAATTAAAATTCCAAACTTCGGGATATCATTATATATGTCAAAATAAAGAGAAAATCAAACATAAATTTTTCCCAAAAATTCTTCGTTTACCTGATGTCCACCATTTTGTTTTTCATAAAGGAATTTTTACTTCTGAATTGACTTAACCGATCTTTATGAAACTCGCTATGCATGTTAAAATATTATATGCCTGTTCTAGAAAAAAAACTTGATCCAATTTAATGTTTCAAAATTTTCGGCAGTTCTTAAACGGCAATTCCGAGAAAATGGAAAACAATTACTTATAATACGTTTTCTTTAGATAATGTTGTTAACAATTTGTCAGTATTAAACACGTCAGAATCAGACAAAAAATAAAAAGACACAAAAAAGCTAAAAACAAATAGCTTTTTTCTGTCTCTCAACACAAAAGTCAATGTGTCACAGTTTTTTTGTCCTATTCCCAAGTTTTTATACTGGCAGATTGGTAATAAAATTATCTAAAAAACAAAGTTTTGTACATTTTGCCATTTTCCCACAATTTAAATTTAAAAATATAAAAAGGCCACCAATTAGAACTTTTAAATTGGATCAAGATGAATGTTTTATTTTAGGCCTATAATATGCATAAATTATTTTAACATGCAAAGCGAGTTTCATAAAGATTGTTTGAGCCAACTAAGAGACAAAAAATACTTTGTGAAAAAACAAAATGGCGGATATTTGCTAAACGAAGAGTTTTTGAAAAAAGTACTATATATATATTTTTTCTTTATTTTGACTTATATAACCATTTCCCGAAGTTTGGCTCTTTACTTCTGGGACCCCCTGTGTAACGATGTTGATACTCAAACTGAGCGGAATTTTGTCCTGATCATTAATATGGTAAGACTTTGGCTGAAAAGGGATCATTTTCACTGATAACGTGCTTAATAATTGTTCGATTGCAAAACTATTCGTAATCAGTACGAAATTACACATAATTTAAGTACCACATCGCTGTACTAATGAAACAAAATCCGCTTCTAAAAACGATCATCCTCTTGTTTCTTAGTTAAGTATCTACTATGAAAAAATTTAACCAAAACCCGAAAAGCTCCTGGTCTATACAATTACCTGAGTAAATACTTTTTTAAAGTTACTATAATGATAGTAAAATAAAAAACATGTATAAAAGTGACAGAATTCCGGAGCATCATGCAAACGTAATTGCAATAATTTTTAATTTAATAAAACTGAGAAGGAAGTATGGTTTGTTATGTGGTTTGTGCATTTATTTAGCTTTAATTAGTATTTTTGCAAAGGAATAAAATGTATATGCTTCTGTTATATGTTAACCTAACTCCAAGATGATATTAATATATAATTGATTTCACAAATCTTGTTCTTTATTTAGAAATGATAAATAAATTATAGTGAAAGTCCTAATTACTTTATAGCTGTCAAGTAATTCTATTCTGCTAGTAATAAACAGATAATATTGAATATATTAAAGGTTAGATACAGTCAAATCCCTCTTTTAATAATGATAAGATGCCTAGTTCTTGGCTAGATGTTGATCTCAAAACTGGTCTTAAAGGCATATAAAGCTAAACAAGTTAAAAAAAGTATAAATAACCAAGATGTCTTGTAAAGTACCGCAAAACATAAAATTCAGTGGTGCAAGTGACAAAACTAATGGAGGATTCAAAATAAGGCAGACGTGAGGCTGTTCAAGTCAATTGAGTCTTTGTATCTACAACAACAATATCTGAAGGTTTCAATTAATTTATAGTAAATTTAGAAATGTCAAAATATTTTATGTATCACTTTAAGTATACGTAAAAGTATAGACCACTTTCTCTCTTTGCGTAAATATGTTTTAGCTCACTATCAGGTTACACAAAGATGTTATAGCCTGATCTCAGGATACATAAAGATGTTATAGCTCACTCTCAGGTTACACAAAGATATTATAGCCTGATCTCAGGATACATTAGGATGTTATAGCTCAATATCAGGTTACATAAATATGATATAGCCTGACCTCAGGATACATAAAGATGTTATAGCTCACTCTCAGGTTACACAAAGATGTTATAGCCTGACCTCAGGATACATTAGGATGTTATAGCTCAATCTCAGGTTACATAAATATGTTATAGCCTGACCTCAGGATACATACAGATGTTATAGCTCACTCTCAGGTTAAATAAATATGTTATAGCTTGATCTCAGGATACATAAAGTTGTTATAGCTCACTCTAATGTTACAAAAAGATGCTAAAGCCTGATTGCAGGATACATAAAGATGTTATAGCTTACTCTCATGTTACACAAATATGTAATAGCCTGATCTCAGGATACATAAAGATGTTATAGCTCACTCTTAGGTTACAGAAATATGTTATAGCCTGATCTCAGGATACATAAAGATGTTATAGCTCAGTCTCAAGTTACACAAATATGTTATAGCCTGATCTAAGGATACATAACGAAGTTATAGGAACTTCTCCGTTACATATGGTAGGAGATAGTATAAGAACCATAGGAAAACAGTAGGAGGTAACACTAATAATTCAAATACTGTATGTAACGGCGTGCACCCGTGAATTAGATACACGCTTGTACTGCGTAGTTTGCCTCAGGGCTAGTGAAGGCAGTGCACAATAACAGCTAGAGGACTTCTCTGGCCGTCAGTTTGGACTAACAATACAAATACTGTATGTAACGGCGTGCACCCGTGATTTAGATACACACATGTACTGCGTAGTTTGCCTCAGGGCTAGTGAAGGCAGTGCACAATAACAGCAGAGGAATTCTCTGGCCGTCAGTTTAGACTAACAATACAAGTAATTGTTGTTGACGGCGTGCACCCGTGAATTAGATACACGCTTGTACTGCGTAGTTTGCCTCAGGGCTAGTGAAGGCAGTGCCCAATAACAGCTAGAGGACTTCTCTGGCCGTCAGTTTGGACTAACAATACAAGTACTGTTTGTGACGGCGTGCACTCGTGAATTGGGTACACGCATGTACTGCGTAGTTTGCCCCAAGGCTAGTGAAGGCAGTGAACATTAAACATCTGGGAGATTTCTCTGGCCCATTTATTCTGGAGATTTATGTGTAATCTATTTATTTGTAGATTTTCATCTGTAATCTAGTGCGGTAGTGTTGTACCTGTTTGGCCACAACACTTGGCATTTGTTCCACCACCAGTTATGGTATGTCCAAAAAAATACAGGCTGGTGAATGTGCAAGTTTTTTGTAAATGTTGTAATGTAAATGTTGTTGTTTTTGTAAGTTTTGTTGAAATTCATTCTCAGGTTACACAAAGATAATATAGCCTGATCTCAGGATATATAAAGATGTTATAGCTCACTATCAGATTACGTAAACATAACATAACTCGTTCTCAATTTACGTAAAATACTTTATAGCTCACTCTCAGGTTACAAAAAGTGTTATAGCTCACTGTCAGTATACACAAAGAAATTATAGCTCACTGCCATGTTACTTAATGATGATTTAGTTCACTCTCAAGTTAATTTAAGATGTTATAGCTCACTGTCAGTATACACAAAGAAATTATAGCTCACTGCCATGTTACTTAATGATGATTTAGTTCACTCTCAAGTTAATTTAAAATGTTATAGCTCATTGTTAGGTTACATAAAAGCGTTATAGCTCACTGTAAGGTTACTTAAAGATGCTATAGCTCACTCTCAGGTTACAAAAAGTGTTATAGCTCACTGTCAGTATACACAAAGAAATTATAGCTCATTGCCATGTTACTTAATGATGATTTAGTTCACTCTCAAGTTAATTTAAGATGTTATAGCTCACTGTCAGTATACACAAAGAAATTATAGCTCACTGCCATGTTACTTAATGATGATTTAGTTCACTCTCAAGTTAATTTAAGATGTTATAGCTCACTGTCAGTATACACAAAGAAATTATAGCTCACTGCCATGTTACTTAATGATGATTTAGTTCACTCTCAAGTTAATTTAAGATGTTATAGCTCACTGTCAGTATACACAAAGAAATTATAGCTCACTGCCATGTTACTTAATGATGATTTAGTTCACTCTCAAGTTAATTTAAGATGTTATAGCTCACTGTCAGTATACACAAAGAAATTATAGCTCACTGCCATGTTACTTAATGATGATTTAGTTCACTCTCAAGTTAATTTAAGATGTTATAGCTCACTGTCAGTATACACAAAGAAATTATAGCTCACTGCCATGTTACTTAATGATGATTTAGTTCACTCTCAAGTTAATTTAAGATGTTATAGCTCACTGTCAGTATACACAAAGAAATTATAGCTCACTGCCATGTTACTTAATGATGATTTAGTTCACTCTCAAGTTAATTTAAGATGTTATAGCTCACTGTCAGTATACACAAAGAAATTATAGCTCACTGCCATGTTACTTAATGATGATTTAGTTCACTCTCAAGTTAATTTAAGATGTTATAGCTCACTGTCAGTATACACAAAGAAATTATAGCTCACTGCCATGTTACTTAATGATGATTTAGTTCACTCTCAAGTTAATTTAAGATGTTATAGCTCACTGTCAGTATACACAAAGGGATTATAACTCACTGTCAGGTTACTTAATGATGATTTAGTTCACTCTCAAGTTAATTTAAGATGTTATAGCTCATTGTTAGGTTACATAAAAGCGTTATAGCTCACTGTAAGGTTACTTAAAGATGCTATAGCTCACTCTCAGGTTACTTAAAGATGTTATAGCTCACTGTAAGGTTACATAAATATGCTATGCTATAGGTTACATTAAGATATTATAGCTCACCTTCAGGTTACCTAACGATGTTATGGATATATAAGTTTTCCATTCACGTTGAATATAATGTTAATGTTTAGCTATACATTTGTATGTAGCTCCTTCTCAGGTTACGTAAATATGGTATATCTCACTTTCGGTTTGTATTTAAATATTGTACCCCATTTTCAGTTGACGATAATATATTTTTTCTTTTATATGTTATAGCTTTACCTCAGTATAAGTAAATATACTTTATATTTACCTTATAGAAGTTACTTTACATTAATAATATAACCATTATTCTTATCTTTCATCGCACCAACTCAATTATATCATGCACAATGTACAATCTATAATGTATATGAAAGGTATAAAACAGGTTATAATCGATATAAAAACCTGCTTTGGTCAAATTTAGAGACAGTTACAAAATGTAATATCCTCTCCTCTCACATCGTAGTTTGATGCAAGGGTGTGTTTATGCACGTGATCGAGTACTGTTTATGTACAAGGGGTGTTGTGGGAGTTGTTAAATGTGTGCCCCAGCTGTTCAATATACTGCAGTGATGTACATACTACAAATGGTTTTCATTAATGAGTCACGTGATAAATTTATGTTTTTGCTTTATTGTAACATTATAGACACTGGGATAAGTGTGGCTTGTACTATCCAGTTAATCAAATTGATGTTCAGTGGAGCTTGTACCAAACTGATGTTGAGTCATCTAAAGGAGAATGTAGATTTACTGTCAATAACATTTTCCACATGTCGCTCATGGGTTTTCTAGTGTAAACATTCTTATTGATCGTTGATGTCTTTTTTACAAATTTACAACAGTAAAGGTAAATAATTTTGCGTATAAATAAGGTAAATAAAAACTTCATAAAAGTACAAATTTCTATAAGTCATCTGAGAGTACTGTTTTAAATTCCTGCCAGGTATATGAATTTCATAGACATGTACAATAACTATTTCAATATTTTAATATTTCTTGGCATATTAAGCGTTGGTTCAAATACAATACAAGTGAACGTCACAAACACAAATATATTACAATATAAGTACAAAATATTTAAATAATATGGTGATCGATTTCGGTGAACCACGTTTACCTTCCTCATACAGAAGGGAATCACAAACGATTCATTATTCATTCATAAGACGCTGATCGTCAAGATATGGGCAAATATGAGGGGCTAATGAGTGTAGATGAACGAGTGTAGTCATTGTTACTAAGGTTGACTGCTCCTCAGAAAGAGCTATTTATTAATAGCCCAATAGCCAGGGAAACTAAGAGGCATACAGCTTTACGTGGAATACGAATCACATAGTGTTGGTGTGATTTTCAGCTAACTGACAGCCTGAAATTCAGTATTCTCTTCCCTACACAACATCTGTACCTTGACTACCATCCAACATGGGCACCCCCGACTTCTCTAGTTTTGTCCACGTCAACGACAACCATTGAGCGGACGCCTTATTGGTATTAAGACGACCGAGCATAGAGTCTGTTGCCTACAATCTCCTCAACACTTTGTTCCCAAGTAGCTGGATTACAGCACTGCGATTCCTTTGTGAAATTAGAGTTAAGTGGTACAGAGGATTTTGCAACCGTAACTTCACTTCTTGGACGTTTTTCATAATTTTTTTTTCTTTTAAGTCGGTCCACGTAAGATTTTTTTTGTATTTACATTGTAATATATTGTGTTGGTTAATGTTCAGTTTTAATCAACATTTTAATGCAACTAATTCTAATTCTAGGTAAAGTTAAAATATGTCTGATTTTGCAAGACTTTGCAAAGATATAGGGAATAAGTGCAATACTACGTACTCAGTACAGAATAATTACAACAATATCGAAATGATTTTATAATAATTAAGCTCTCGCACATTCAAATGTCAAGAGTACATTTATACGAGCTTTTATTGTATTTTATGCATTACATTTATACTAACAATTATCACTCCCACCGTGTTACCAGATATCGAGACAAAGTCGTAACTACGCCCCATTACAATAATGGCATTTTCCTTTAATTTCAGTCAATATATCACTCACTATTTCACAGTGCCAAAAAATATAAACTATGTTGAAATTTTCAACAAGCTGCAGAGGTTTTTTTTGAATTTTCGATATAATATGCTTTATCTTCAAAAAGAAATTAATAATGTAATCACAAAACGTCAGCAGGTCTTGATTAAGTTCATAAAATTATGTATTACATTAAAATCTGATGGATTTACGTTGATAAAGTAGTTTAGGAACTCATCAGATAATGGAACACCAAAGACGCTGATAATTGACGGAACATCGAAGGAAGATGTATGATGCTGGATGTTGTACGGAACACAACCGATAAATCTGCCACGCTCAGCAGTTTTAATATCAATTTGTCATAATTGCAACGTTTGGTGATTTATTTTCAAATTAATGTTTTTCAATAAACGTTGAATACCCTTATTTAGACATTATATTTAACCATATAACATTAGAAATAGGTCGCTTATTATATGTCGCGAAAGACACCCCTGCCCGCTTTGTGTACCAATCTCTCGATAGTATATTTGTGAGTTTTTGCGCTATTTTTAACTTAAAATTTCGTGCTTAGAGGACCGTACATTTGTTTTATATTAACAATGTAAGATACTGAAATGGTTTGACTATTCTTTTCGCTGTTATTACGGAAATTAACATTGGCAATATTCAGCTATTATTTGCTAAGTCTACGACATGCGAAGTTATCTACGTTTAGTTTAGGAGTCAAAGTTTATAGTTAATAATCTCAAAGGTACGGTGTTCAATCGTAGCTTAATACACAGTTCAATTGTGAAATATAACCCAGTCTTTTATTTTTCAATAATCAGGACTGAAAAATAAAATTCTTTATGAAACTGGCCGAATAAGTTCATACTAATTAGATTTTGGTTTTTCAATATTATTTTTTTATGTAAATTAAGGACGTAACATATAATCAAAACGTTGGTTTAATCTTTCTACGATTTGTTTTTCAACTTGATTTTCACACTAAACTAGTGCATATTTTTATGAATAGGAGTACCAAAAATAATGCAGAGAGCCTCTAAATTCTTCCTCAATCGAAACAAAATAAATATACTATGAACAGTTTCTTATTATACTTCTTGGCCATAACATCAATAATGGTGGTGTATGGGTGATTAGAAGGGTCATAGTGTCTGTACGTGTATGCGTGGGTGGGAGAGTTATCTCTACTGTACGTGTGTATGTGGATGGGAATGTCATATATACTGCACGTGTATAGGTAGGGGAGAGGGTCATCACTACTGTACGCGTTTGGGTGGGTGGAAGGGTCATATTTTCTAAGGGTATGGGTAGGTGGAAGAGTCATAGATACTGTAGGTTTATAGGTGGGTGGGAGAGTCATAACTACTCTACGTGTCTGGGTGGGTGGAATGGTCATAGCTACTGTAAGTGTATGGGTGGGTGGGAGGTTCATCAACACTGTACGTGTCTAGGTGGGTGGGAGGGTCATCTCTACTGTACGTGTCTAGGTAGGTGGAAGCGTCATTAATCCTTTACATGTATGGATGGGTTGATCAACACCACGCCTTACATGTTTGGGAGGGTCAAAAGCACCGTGTCTGTGTTTTTTTTCTTTTGTGGGTGGGTGGACATGTCAACATGATATAGTATATTGTAACGATATAAAAAAATACATAGATATCTTTCAACCCTAACACAAAGAATATAATTGCACCATAGTATTTATGAAGGAATACGGTTAACCAATATTTTATAAAGTTCTATAATTGTGAAAGTTTGACTTCACAAGAAATATTTAACCTTTCATCTGTGACTCCAACTTAGTACTACCCTCGGGCCAGGATATAAAACTTAAGTTGTTGGTGAAAGGACGCTTATCTCCGGTAGCTTTCTGAGAGAACTTAATTACTTTGTTCGTTAAAAATTATTACCAAATATCCTGTTTTATGTTGTGTAACTTTATACAAGTAAAAGGATGCTTTTAAGTCTCTTCTTTTGTCAAAGGGCTAGATTGACATTCGGTCCAGGCACAACAATCGGTTACACCAGGTTTTGATATCATAGCTTTGGAGTCAAGTTAAAGAGTTATTCAAGTTCACTGGTAATTCAAGTCGTAATGACATTTGAGTAGAGAAATTTGTACCTTCAACTTAAAAATAATAGTAATAATAAAATTATAAATTGAGAAAAATGACTGAAGTAATCATACTTGTTCACACTTTATATTCTCAAAAGTATCATAATATTAAGAAACATTGATATTCTGACATTATTTTACATTCCAAAAAGCTATCGAATTCTTGATGTCTGTGTTTTGTTCGAGTTCTGTTTTTATCGACGTGGACACAGTGTGGGGTGTCCATGTTGGGTGGATCAGTATCAGGATGTTCTATAAGAGAGAATTGCGTATCAGGCTTGTCAATTAGCTGAAAATAAGACCAACACTACGTGGTTCGGATTCCACGTAAAACTGTAGGTCCCTTAGTTGCCTTGACTATCGGGCTATATATAAATGACCCTTTCTGAGGAACAGTAGAACTCAGTAAGTTACTAGGCTACACAGGTCATCTACATTCTTGTAATCATTCACATTCACTTTAAAATACGCACAAATTTGTGTCGGCGTGTCATATCTAAGAATATAGGATAACACTATAATAGAAACTATGTTTAGGTTTGAAAGTACATCTTGTGCTTAACGTACTTATATTCAATAGATACATACATACCAACCGTAAATGACTTACCTCTGACTTAGGTATCATTAAATTATAAAAACTCAAGGATTCTGATGATGACGACTTTAGGGTTTTTTTAATAATCTGAAAAACACTAAATATTTTTTTGTGCTACTTTGTGGTAATCTCAATTTGAGACCGAAATACTACAACATTACTGTGTGTTGTTGAACATTGTTGAAACCTAAAATCGTTCGTATACGGTACTCTAAGGAGGTTTGCGTGTTCCGTGATTTATGATTATGGGTTTACAGACACCATTGACGTGGGTGTTACTGAGGGGGGGGGTCTGTAGGAGGGCTAGGTTGGGGTGACAAAACATATGCTTTAAGCTGACTTTAAAGCTGAAACCGATCCTGTGGCCCAAAATGACCACGACGCTGAGCCGACTCAGCACGCTCAACGCGTCAGTCTCAGCCTTAACCAAATGATGTCACACCAGTCTTTGCCTCTATTTTCTGATTCATTCTATGCTCTCTCTGTATAAAACTGAACTTTATGCCCCAGGTTGTATTTAGTTGCTCTTTTAGAATGTGTGAAATTTGTGTTCTTTGAGAGTGATATTTCTCTATAGGCAGTCGTCAGTTTTTGACAACAACCCGTCAATTTGTATCAAAAACCGATTCTTGTGTAGTTTCGTCAAGATATTTGAATTGAGAAACCCTTTGTAGTTAATAATCTTCATATGGTATTTACTGGAAGCCTTGGTTTTAATATAGCAATATTGTGAATTTTGATTCAGTTTGTAGAATAAAGTATTACTCTTATAAAAAAAATAAAATAAATAAAAAACAAACGATACGGTACGTTATGTAACAACATTGTCACACGTTTACAACCAGCCCTATTATAGGCTAAAGCAATAATTTAATTCTATAGGCTGTATGGGGTAACCTGTCACCTGACTCCCGGCTACCTGTCACTAGCTCGAACCGTTCACCGGCTCTCTGAGACGTCCGCAGCTGTTTCCATACTGTCACCTACTAGCTTCCCCGCTAGAGAAACTAACTTTTTTACCCGGATCATAATTTCCAAAATTCGATTGAATATTTAAAAAGAATGTATAAAAATTAAAATAACGATACCAAACAAGCGCAAATTTGATAAAAACCAACAATTTAGAGGATAATTGTTTAAAGTGTATAACAAAAAAGCTGTTTATACATATAACATTTTTATGATATATATAATATATACATATCATTAAAATAGTATTTTAATTTAGTTTATTAGTGACTTGGTATTCATGTAACAAATGCCAGGTAGCCGATGGTGAGGAGTCAGGTTATCTCATACAGACCTAATATCAGATCAGTGTTTAATTATCATACATATTTTATATACATCATGCAACATATCTGTAGGGTAATTGGTTGGTTGTATTAGCATCGTACTACAGCGTGTCAGACCAGATGGAACAAGTTTGCAGACACGTAGTTTCCTTCCTATTTACCGGCTATTAAATTATCCAGCGTCACCGTTCCGTGTTACGGACGAGCTAAAAATACCCCACCATCATCATTAACACTGCCTTAGAAATTAAACTAATATGCTAAGTGCATAGTGTTTCCGTCACGCGCATAACTTTTCCGCTCCATTATGTCTGTAAAAAAATACAAAACTGGATATCGAACGTAGTATAAATAAGTATAACAACTTTTGACTTCAATAATAATACTTTGTTGTATTCAATAAATAATTTCCAATAAAAATAATCTGCTAAGGTAAAAATTTATTTGTAAACATTATTTCCAGTATAAAAGGAAGTTTCACATCAAACCTAAACTCATGGTCAAAAAGTTAATTTTTTTAAACTACCACTTTTGATCGTTAAAATTTATCACGGGCCATATAAGATTTTAAAAACTCTGATTTATCTGTGATTAGATATTCTAAGAAAATGTTATCCGTCTGGGATTATCAAACAATAAAAAATATAATTCTTCAGGACATCTGTGATTTTATAGCTTGGATCTATCTGAGATTAACCACATTTTTTAAGTTGCAGTTATTACAGAGAAGTCAAAAATATATTTATTTATTTATATTATGAATTTATCAAAGACAAATAATATATTTTTAGACGATATCATATATGACAGGTAGAGCACATTTTTAATTTGGGAGAAAGAGATGCGGAGTATCGTCATAGAGTAATAAATAAATTAACATCAGTCGGTGGGCGGGTAAATATTATTGTACTTTTAGGGGTGGAAGGGTTGATAAATACGTGCAAAAAGAGTAGTACATTAAAATCAAACGGTAACCTTCTTTGCAGGTATAGAATGCTGGAACACTATTTCTGCCCGGTAAACTATAGAGAGTGCACCAGGAAGCGACTGACAGGTGGCAATTATATTGACAATCGATCAGTAAGATTCTTCACTCGAAAAGACACTGCCAAATGCAGAGCGAACAGTTATTGAAACTTAAAAAAACTGTACCTGTACATTAAACTGTACAAAGTGCATCAGGTGGTGACTGACAGGTGGAAATTCTATTGACAGTCGATCGGTAACGTTCTTCACTCGGAAAGACACTGCCAAATGCAGAGTGAACGGTTATTGAAACTTAGAACAGTGTTCCTCTCCGGTAAACTGTAGTAAGTGCATCGGGTAGCGACTGACAGGTAAAAATGGTATTGACAGTATATCAGTAACGTTATACACCTGGCAAGCTACTGCCACATGGAGAGTGAATAGGTATAGACAGCTGAAACACTGTTCCTAAACCAGTAAACTGTAGTAAGTGCATCGGGTAGCGACTGACAGGTAAAAATGGTATTGACAGTATATCAGTAAGGTTATACACCTGGCAAGCTACTGCCACATGGAGAGTGAACAGGTATAGAAACCTGTAATACTGTTCCTAAACCAGTAAACTGTAGTAAGTGCATCGGGTAGCGACTGACAGGTAAAAATGGTATTGACAGTATATCAGTAACGTTATACACCTGGCAAGCTACTGCCACATGGAGAGTGAATAGGTATAGACACCTGAAACACTGTTCCTAAACCAGTAAACTGTAGTAAGTGCATCGGGTAGCGACTGACAGGTAAAAATGGTATTGACAGTATATCAGTAACGTTATACACCTGGCAAGCTACTGCCACATGGAGAGTGAATAGGTATAGACACCTGAAACACTGTTCCTATACGGTAAAATGTAGTAAGTGCATCGGGTAGCGACTGACAGGTAAAAATGGTATTGACAGTATATCAGTAACGTTATACACCTGGCAAGCTACTGCCACATGGAGAGTGAATAGGTATAGACACCTGAAACACTGTTCCTAAACCAGTAAACTGTAGTAAGTGCATCGGGTAGCGACTGACAGGTAAAAATGGTATTGACAGTATATCAGTAACGTTATACACCTGGCAAGCTACTGCCACATGGAGAGTGAATAGGTATAGACACCTGAAACACTGTTCCTAAACCAGTAAACTGTAGTAAGTGCATCGGGTAGCGACTGACAGGTAAAAATGGTATTGACAGTATATCAGTAACGTTATACACCTGGCAAGCTACTGCCACATGGAGAGTGAATAGGTATAGACACCTGAAACACTGTTCCTATACGGTAAAATGTAGTAAGTGCATCGGGTAGCGACTGACAGGTAAAAATGGTATTGACAGTATATCAGTAACGTTATACACCTGGCAAGCTACTGCCACATGGAGAGTGAATAGGTATAGAAACCTGTAATACTGTTCCTAAACCAGTAAACTGTAGTAAGTGCATCGGGTAGCGACTGACAGGTAAAAATGGTATTGACAGTATATCAGTAACGTTATACACCTGGCAAGCTACTGCCACATGGAGAGTGAATAGGTATAGAAACCTGTAATACTGTTCCTAAACCAGTAAACTGTAGTAAGTGCATCGGGTAGCGACTGACAGGTAAAAATGGTATTGACAGTATATCAGTAACGTTATACACCTGGCAAGCTACTGCCACATAGAGAGTGAATAGGTATAGACACCTGAAACACTGTTCCTAAACCAGTAAACTGTAGTAAGTGCATCGGGTAGCGACTGACAGGTAAAAATGGTATTGACAGTATATCAGTAACGTTATACACCTGGCAAGCTACTGCCACATGGAGAGTGAATAGGTATAGAAACCTGTAATACTGTTCCTAAACCAGTAAACTGTAGTAAGTGCATCGGGTAGCGACTGACAGGTAAAAATGGTATTGACAGTATATCAGTAACGTTATACACCTGGCAAGCTACTGCCACATGGAGAGTGAATAGGTATAGACACCTGAAACACTGTTCCTATACGGTAAAATGTAGTAAGTGCATCGGGTAGCGACTGACAGGTAAAAATGGTATTGACAGTATATCAGTAACGTTATACACCTGGCAAGCTACTGCCACATGGAGAGTGAATAGGTATAGAAACCTGTAATACTGTTCCTAAACCAGTAAACTGTAGTAAGTGCATCGGGTAGCGACTGACAGGTAAAAATGGTATTGACAGTATATCAGTAACGTTATACACCTGGCAAGCTACTGCCACATGGAGAGTGAATAGGTATAGACACCTGAAACACTGTTCCTAAACCAGTAAACTGTAGTAAGTGCATCGGGTAGCGACTGACAGGTAAAAATGGTATTGACAGTATATCAGTAACGTTATACACCTGGCAAGCTACTGCCACATGGAGAGTGAATAGGTATAGACACCTGAAACACTGTTCCTAAACCAGTAAACTGTAGTAAGTGCATCGGGTAGCGACTGACAGGTAAAAATGGTATTGACAGTATATCAGTAACGTTATACACCTGGCAAGCTACTGCCACATGGAGAGTGAATAGGTATAGACACCTGAAACACTGTTCCTAAACCAGTAAACTGTAGTAAGTGCATCGGGTAGCGACTGACAGGTAAAAATGGTATTGACAGTATATCAGTAACGTTATACACCTGGCAAGCTACTGCCACATGGAGAGTGAATAGGTATAGACACCTGAAACACTGTTCCTATACGGTAAAATGTAGTAAGTGCTTTTGGTAGTGACTGAAAAGTGGAAGTGGTATTGACAGTCTATCAGTAACGTTATACACTTGGGAAGCCACTGCCACATGGAGAGTGAACAGGTATAGAAACCTGTAATACTGTTCCTTTCCAACAGCTGTAGTGAGTGCATCAGGTGGTGACTGACAAGTGGAAGTGGTATTGACAGTCTATCAGTAACGTTCTACATCTGGCAAGCCACTGCCACATGGAGAGTGAATAGGTATAGACACCTGAAACACTGTTCCTATACGGTAAAATGTAGTAAGTGCTTTTGGTAGTGACTGAAAAGTGGAAGTGGTATTGACAGTCTTTCAGTAACGTTATACACCTGGCAAGCCACTGCCACATGGAGAGTGAACAGGTATAGAAACCTGTAATACTGTTCCTTTCCAACAGCTGTAGTGAGTGCATCAGGTGGTGACTGACAAGTGGAAGTGGTATTGACAGTCTTTCAGTAACGTTATACACCTGGCAAGCCACTGCCACATGCAGAGTGCACAGGTATAGAAACCTGTAATACTGTTCCTTTCCAACAGCTGTAGTGAGTGCATCAGGTGGTGACTGACAAGTGGAAATGGTATTGAGAGTCGATCAGTAACGTTCTACACCTGGCAAGCCACTGCCACATGGAGAGTGAACAGGTATAGAAACCTGGAATAATGTTCCTTTCCAACAGCTGTAGTGAGTGCATCAGGTGGTGAGTGACAAGTGGAAATGGTATTGACAGTCGATCAGTAACGTTCTACACCTGGCAAGCCACTGCCACATGGAGAGTGAATAGGTATAGACACCTGAAACACTGTTCCTATACGGTAAAATGTAGTAAGTGCTTTTGGTAGTGACTGAAAAGTGGAAGTGGTATTGACAGTCTTTCAGTAACGTTATACACCTGGCAAGCCACTGCCACATGGAGAGTGAACAGGTATAGAAACCTGTAATACTGTTCCTTTCCAACAGCTGTAGTGAGTGCATCAGGTGGTGACTGACAAGTGGAAGTGGTATTGACAGTCTTTCAGTAACGTTATACACCTGGCAAGCCACTGCCACATGCAGAGTGCACAGGTATAGAAACCTGTAATACTGTTCCTTTCCAACAGCTGTAGTGAGTGCATCAGGTGGTGACTGACAAGTGGAAATGGTATTGAGAGTCGATCAGTAACGTTCTACACCTGGCAAGCCACTGCCACATGGAGAGTGAACAGGTATAGAAACCTGGAATAATGTTCCTTTCCAACAGCTGTAGTGAGTGCATCAGGTGGTGAGTGACAAGTGGAAATGGTATTGACAGTATATCAGTAACGTTATACACCTGGCAAGCCACTGCCACATGGAGAGTGAACAGGTATAGAAACCTGGAATAATGTTCCTTTCCAACAGCTGTAGTGAGTGCATCAGGTGGTGACTGACAAGTGGAAATGGTATTGACAGTCGATCAGTGACGTTCTACACCTGGCAAGCCACTGCCACATGGAGAGTGAACGGGTATAGAAACCTGGAATAATGTTCCTTTCCAACAGCTGTAGTGAGTGCATCAGGTGGTGACTGACAAGTGGAAATGGTATTGACAGTCTATCAGTAACGTTATACACCTGGGAAGCCACTGCCACATGGAGAGTGAACAGGTATAGAAACCTGGAATAATGTTTCTTTCCAACAGCTGTAGTGAGTGCATCAGGTGGTGACTGACAAGTGGAAATGGTATTGACAGTCGATCAGTGACGTTCTACACCTGGCAAGCCACTGCCACATGGAGAGTGAACGGGTATAGAAACCTGTAATAATGTTCTTTTCCAACAGCTGTAGTGAGTGCATCAGGTGGTGACTGACACGTGGAAATGGTATTGACAGTCGATCAGTAACACTCTACATTCGAAAAGATAATGCCTAAGCAAGATGTGTAATGATACAAACCAGATCCAACAATATTAGTAATGGTTACACGACAACACCAGAATGTGTAATCAGACAATGGAGTAGGTCAAGGTTGAGACCTATAACAGAATCGATTATTGTTCATCTACAACTGTCTAATGGTATACAAATTGTAGGTGTTTCCAGCCAACTATATAACGATAGTTACAGGACACTACCTACATGTACATCAGACAATCTTTAAGGCCATCATTGTGACTTATAACTGAATTGATTATTGTTCATCTACAACTGTCTATTTTTATACATATGTATTGTGTTCCTGGCTAATTATGTAACGATAGTAACAGGACACCAACTACATGTACATCAGACAATGTTTAAGGCCATCATTGTAACCTATAACTGCATTGATTATTGGTCATCTACAACTGTCTAATTGTATACAGTGGAGTGTGTTCCTGGCTAATTATTTAACGATAGTTACAGGACACTACCTATATGTACATCAGACAATGTTTAAGGTCACCATTGTGACCTATAACTGCATTGATTATTGGTCATCTACAACTGTCTAATTGTATACAGTGGAGTGTGTTCCTGGCTGATTATTTAACGATAGTTACAGGACACTACCTATATGTACATCAGACAATGTTTAAGGCCATCATTGTGACCTATAACTGCATTGATTATTGGTCATCTACAACTGTCTAATTGTATACAGTGGAGTGTGTTCCTGGCTAATTATTTAACGATAGTTACAGGACACTACCTATATGTACATCAGACAATGTTTAAGGTCACCATTGTGACCTATAACTGAATTGATTATTGGTTATCTACAACTGTCTAATTGTATACAGTGGAGTGTGTTCCTGGCTAATTATTTAACGATAGTTACAGGACACTACCTATATGTACATCAGACAATGTTTAAGGTCACCATTGTGACCTATAACTGAATTGATTATTGGTTATCTACAACTGTCTAATTGTATACAGTGGAGTGTGTTCCTGGCTAATTATTTAACGATAGTTACAGGACACTACCTATATGTACATCAGACAATGTTTAAGGCCATCATTGTAACCTATAACTGCATTGATTATTGGTTATCTACAACTGTCTAATTGTATACAGTGGAGTGTGTTCCTGGCTAATTATTTAACGATAGTTACAGGACACTACCTATATGTACATCAGACAATGTTTAAGGTCACCATTGCGATCTATAACTGAATCGTCTATCGGTCATCTACAACTGTCTAATTGTATATACATGGAGCGTGTTCCCGGCCAATTATATAACAATAGTTACAGGACAACATCAGACAATGTTTAAGGTCACCATTGTGACCTATAACTGCATTGATTATTGGTTATCTACAACTGTCTAATTGTATATACATGGAGTGTGTTCCCGGCGAATTATGTAACAATAGTTACAGGACACCCCCTATATGTACATCAGGCAATGTTTAAGGTCCCCATTGTGACCTATAACTGCATTGAATATTGGTCATCTAGAACTGTCTAATTGTATACACATGGAGCGTGTTCCCGGCCAATTATGTAACAAAAGTTACAGGACACTACCTATATGTACATCGGACAATGTTTAAGGTCACCATTGTGACCTATAACTGCATTGATTATTGGTTATCTACAACTGTCTAATTGTATACAGTGGAGTGTGTTCCCGGCCAATTATGTAACAATAGTTACAGGACACTACCTACATGTACATCAGACAATGTTTAAGGTCACAATTGTGATCTATAACTGAATCGTCTATCGGTCATCTACAACTGTCTAATTGTATACACATGGAGCGTGTTCCCGGCCAATTATGTAACAATAGTTACAGGACACCAACTACATTTACATCAGACAATGTTTAAGGTCACCATTGTGACCTATAACTGCATTGATTATTGGTTATCTACAACTGTCTAATTGTATATACATGGAGTGTGTTCCCGGCGAATTATGTAACAATAGTTACAGGACACCCCCTATATGTACATCAGACAATGTTTAAGGTCACCATTGTGACCTATAACTGCATTGATTATTGGTTATCTACAACTGTCTAATTGTATATACATGGAGTGTGTTCCCGGCGAATTATGTAACAATAGTTACAGGACACCCCCTATATGTACATCAGACAATGTTTAAGGTCACCATTGTGACCTATAACTGCATTGATTATTGGTTATCTACAACTGTCTAATTGTATATACATGGAGTGTGTTCCCGGCGAATTATGTAACAATAGTTACAGGACACCCCCTATATGTACATCAGACAATGTTTAAGGTCACCATTGTGGCCTATAACTGCATTGATTATTGGTTATCTACAACTCTCTAATTGTATACACATGAAGCGTGTTCCCGGCTAATTATTTTACGATAGTTACAGGACACTACCTACATGTACATCAGACAATGTTTAAGGTCATTATTGGTGCCTATAACTGAAATGATTATTGGTTATCTACAACTGTCTAATTGTATACACATGAAGCGTGTTCCCGGCTAATTATTTTACGATAGTTACAGGACACTACCTACATGTACATCAGACAATGTTTAAGGTCATTATTGGTGCCTATAACTGAATTGATTGTTGGTTATCTACAACTGTCTAATTGTATACACATGAAGCGTGTTCCCGGCTAATTATTTTACGATAGTTACAGGACACTACCTACATGTACATCAGACAATGTTTAAGGTCATTATTGGTGCCTATAACTGAATTGATTATTGGTTATCTACAACTGTCTAATTGTATACAAATGAAGCGTGTTCCCGGCTAATTATTTTACGATAGTTACAGGATACTACCTACATGTACATCAGACAATGTTTAAGGTCATTATTGGTGCCTATAACTGAATTGATTGTTGGTTATCTACAACTGTCTAATCGTATACACATGAAGCGTATTCCCGGCTAATTATTTTACGATAGTTACAGGATACTACCTACATGTACATCAGACAATGTTTAAGGTCATTATTGGGGCCTATAACTGTATTGATTATTGGTCAACTACACCTACTTGCCCATACACGTACTGTGATACATCACCTATCCACCCGATTTCGTACATTAATATTGGCCCACACTCCCGCCCATACTTGTACTGTGTTATTGACCCACCCACTCGCCCATACACGTACACTGGTGTTAATTACAGAAGATCACTAACACGTAAATAAGACAATGATGTAGAAAAAAGATATTAGAATTAAGGAAAATAAAACGTCAAGTTAGCAAAGAAAATGTTTAAAAGAATAGAATAATATGATCATAATTATCAGTTAGCAATAAATATATAATATATTGTATCTAACTTTTACACTTAAAGTAGTAGATTTTTAAAAGTCCTTCCTTTCATTATATAAATTTAGAATCTTAATTACTTTTAAGATTTAAATATTTATTCACGTAACTATGACTCTCTTATTTTTCATGTAAATTTAATTTAAATACTACAAAATAACATTTTAATTACAATAATAAACATAACACAACTCCAAATGATCTAAAACTAATTTTTATTTGATAGAGTGACCAAGAAAATTGAGGGGAAATAAAAATTTCGAACGTCCTGTTTTAGAATGGAGAAGGGTTTCCAGCATGACAGTCCCAAGTAATTGTATGATGGATAGCTTTACACAGGACATGGAAACTAATTCATCGAGTTTTTAAGGTATTGTTGACAGTTGGTGAAATATATGTGTTTTGAAAGCCCATTGCATTGATAAAACAATAATAATACACTTGGTCCAAGAAATAGCAGAATAAGTGATTATTTAATTTCGAATTATGATGTAGTTAAAGTGTTATACTTAAAACGACACAAGTTAATGATAAAATTACCTGAATGCGTTTTGCTCTGGTTAATTTACCACTTTAATTTTAGTTTCACAAGTGGCTTAAGAGCCTTCATACCACTTAAATTTAAAGTAATAAATAAGTTAATAAATTTCGATACATAATTAATAAAGCACCATTAAATTACTAACAAAAAATCAGACAAATATTTTCTAATATTTACATTTATAAACAGTATTTTCAATTGATTATATTCTTAAAACACGCTCAAATTTGGAGGAGATAAAGTTGTACAACTGTAATATCTCTAATAAATATTTTATATGAGATAATGGTTCAAATTGGAGTAGCCATACTTATAAATTTAGAAATATATATTTTTTATAAATTTAGGTTTAGACTTTGAAATATTTATTTTTAGGGTTCGGATGTTAAGTAGGAAGAGAAATAAAATCAGGCTTTCAGTTAGAGCAAATCAGACCAACACTGCGTGGTTTGAATTCCACGTAAAGCTGTAGGCTCCTTAATAGCAAAGTGTATTGGTATATTATTAAAACACCCTCTCTAAGTAATAGTTGACTTAATTAGTGGTAATTACATCACTCATTCTCCCCTCATATGAAATAGTGGATGAACGTACTTTTAAGACTATTTATATGACGTTCACTGTAATACATTGTTAGGGAACAGCAAAATATGGGACGATGCAGCGTGTAATGTCATTTATATTAAAATATGGGTCGATGCAGCGTGTAATGTCATTTATATTAAAATATGGGACGATGCAGCGTGTAATATCATTTATATTAAAATATGGGTCGATGCAGCGTGTAATGTCATTTATATTAAAATATGGGTCGATGCAGCGTGTAATGTCATTTATATTAAAATATGGGACGATGCAGCGTGTAATGTCATTTATATTAAAATATGGGTCGATGCAGCGTGTAACGACATTTATATTAAAATATGGGACGATGCAGCGTGTAATGTCATTTATATTAAAATATGGGACGATGCAGTGTGTAATGTCATTTATATTAAAATATGGGACGATGCTGCATGTAATGTCATTTATATTAATTATATACAGTTTTTAAACGTAATAAATTTAACATGCAATGCATAAGTTTAAAATATCATATAACAAATGGTTTCCTGTAAGCTAACTTTTATTAATAAAAAAAAAAAAATAATAATAATAAAGCTGTAATATTTATTTAGATCAAGATAAAAATATATAGTAAGTAATCAGTTGGTGATATAACATATGATTTTAAATGAAAATATAAATGAGTATTTAATTTTTGTTGATCACGTTCATAAAAAAGTAATAATTGTATATATAACTTTAATTATATTCATATATAAATAGTTTGTTAAAAATAAAATAGTTGTTGAAAAATACATACAAATATTGTAAAATAGCAACTTTATGAAGTATTGCTCTATAAAATCTTTTTCTTATAAACGTTTACGATGTTTATTGTGAGCAACGTAGATCATAGTCAGTATTTAACAGCGTCTAGAGGCTATACGAAATTAGCTCTTTTGAAAAAAAACCCACCACCAGTATAATAAATAATTTAATAAATCCTTGATCTATATTTGCTTGGCATCACTAGGGATTGGTGACCTAGTGAACACGGTCAATACATAGGGCATTGAATAGAAACGTTACGAATGATATTTCAAGACGCAGACTCTCTGGGGTACAATGCAGTTAGGTCTGTATCCTCTTACAGGGGCGGGGGGGGATCATATAATAATCCCTATAGCCTTTATGTATCACTGCAGTGAGTAATATAACGTTACATCTCCCCTCTATACATTGACAACGACTATAAGAGCTGTAAAGTGTGAACTTGTTAAAATTTATTACATCACTGTTTTAGAATAGTAACACTTCGAATGTAACTGTCGGCACTAGTGCTGTGGCGCAGTGCTGTAACCCAGCTACTTGGGGACAAAATATTGAGGAGATTGTAGGCGATATGTTCTATGGCCGGTCCTCTTTAGGTGATGTATCACTAAAAATACAAATTTATTTAAAATAAAAAAATATATCTGATTTGTTTACTATTGTGTTAGTGTTATTAAAAAGAAGCTGCTACTTAATCTTAGTCAAAAAGTTTACATATGTGATTTTTTTGAACTTTTATGTTAAAATTCTGGTTTACATATAAACGGATATATCTCTGATAACAATATTATCTATTTAGGATCAACTTGTACACACGTTTTTAAAGCATCTATTTATACTTCAATGCCAATGGACAACATTGAAATTAATAATAAGTCATTAAAGACAAATTTAGTGTTTTATTTATAAAAGATCTTATGCTAAAATACAAACAATTTACATTAAAGTCTTCTTCAGGAATTTTAGATACACAAACTATACAAATATATTTTTATCAAAACGTAGAGACAGTGTTAGCCAATGGGCCACGGACAGATGACACTCGGAATCAGACGTTCAGAAATACAACCTAGTGGTTTGCTATCGATTGTTGGTCAAGCCGATAATGTTACATGACATTGCTTTCAGGCAATTATATAGATACTTTTTGTGTCATGTATTGGTTAAATCTAGATTTACCATAGTTAAAAATACTAGTGTTTATATTTTCATAATTATTCTCTGTAATATCCCATGAAATGAACTAATTTTATTTATGCACAGATAAGAAAGAAACAGAGGTTACATAAAAGAGTTTGCTGAATGGGTGTCGAGCAAGGAAATCTGGATATCGAGTAGTTAGTTCTGCAGTTCCCCCTGCTGTTATAACAACAGGGCGTAGAGTGTGATTTAGCTACAAGTACGTACTACGGGATTTGCGTCAAAACTGGTGAAGGAGCTGTACTGTGGTTTGATAAATCCCCAATCCACAGCACTTCGTGTACCTAAAACTGCAATGTTTATCGTATTAGCCCCCCTCTCCCTAACATGTACGGTAGTTCAAGGCCAGAACCTTTGTCAGTCTATTTCCCTATTCCCCACCAAAACCGTAAAAACTAATCGTATTATTTTTTTGAACAGAATTATAAAGTTTCAAATTAGTTGCAATTCAATTACAGGCGTTCACTGCATTCATTACACAATGGTCACAACCCACACTGTTTATTTTTAATGGTTATGGTAATGGTAAAGCAATCCCTGTTTGTTTTTTTTTTCTGTTGAGACTGTAACCTGTTGGAAGGATTGGCTTACACTCACCAGTATTCGAGAGTGTCTGATGAAAGAGAGGTTTGGTAACTATCAGTAAATGTGTGTGCGCTCGCAGTAAAAGTGGCATGCTAACAGCCGTTATAATTTTAAGATTGTGGTATACTGCCTCTTAACTGTCTGTATACCAAGGAAAAGTCCTCTCTCTTATACAAGTTTGAGTGTATGAAGGAAGAAGTACTTAGGCACTGGACGTGTATGGGTGAGTCAGTGCCACTGTGCGTGTATGTAAGCTTATCAGCTAGTCGATAAATCGAATTAATATACTTCATAACCTTTCTAACAGTAAGAGTAGATGACCTTAAATAACTTTTGTGGACTAAGTTTGGAGGAAATTATTTTCAGGTTGATGTCAATGGCAAGAATGTCTTTGTTTAATTTTGGAATCCTGTCGTAGGGGGGGGGGGGTGTTGTTGTGGAGTGTAGTTTGTGGGGTCTTTTTTTCGTGATCCATTAGGGATAAATTTTGTGGTATTCATACAATTATATTTATTAGATCTATAAGATGTAAAGACGTAAAGAGCCCCCCCCCCGGTTTTGATGGTTTTATAACGAAATTAATGATATTACACAATTGATTGAGTAAGAACTGATTTCACTGGACAGTTAGAATATAAGAGATAAAAAAGGTGCCTTTATAGTGAGAATTTATTTTCGCAACGACGCTGTTGATCTTACCAAAGAGGATTCGTAGGCCCACTGTTGGGATACCTGAAACCAATTAACGGCACGTGTTGGACAGGCCTGGGGCCATTATAAAGACAAACGTCGTAGGTAAGAGGTTCGTGCCTGAACGGCTTATCCACAATTTTAACCCTGTGGTTGCTCAGGGATTGAATATTGCGGTCACTCTGCAACCATCTTGTATACGCATGCTATAATGATTGAAGAATCAGTGTATTTTTAAGTTCCCCCAAAGCTGTAAACAAGATTAAAATGTTCGAAAGTGATTCTGATGAAGTGTTGGGTAATAGTTTAAGTTGCTTTGTTAAGATATAAATATGGTGGTTTACGCTTGAGGGATTGGTAAAATCATCAATATGAAGGTCGATGTGGAGGGTTAGTCAAAGTAATATCTAAAGGATGGTTGTATGCGCGTGAGACAGCCTGTCTATGTACATAGACCACAAAATTGTTAAAATTACAGGGGGAGGGGTTAAGCTATTATCAAACGTGCCTATTATCAATACCACTGTACGTATATGGGCGGGCGGGTTGGTCATTACCACTGTTCATGTATGGGCGAGCGGGTGGGTCAATACCACTGTTCATGTATGAATGGGCAGGTGGGTCAATACCACTGTTCTTGTATGGGTGGTTGGGTTGGTCAATACCACTGTACATGTATGGGCGGGCGGGTTGGTCATTACCACTGTACATGTATGGGCGGGCGGGTTGGTCAATACCACTGTTCTTGTATGAGTGGGCGGGTGGGTCAATACCACTGTACGTGTATGGGCGGGCGGGTTGGTCATTACCACTGTACGTGTATGGGCGGGCGGGTGGGTCAATACCACTGTACGTGTATGGGCGGGCGGGTTGGTCATTACCACTGTTCATGTATGGGCGGGCGGGTGGGTCAATACCACTGTACGTATATGGGTGGGCGGGTGGGTCATTACCACTGTACGTGTATAGGCGGGCGGGTGGTCATTACCACTGTACGTGTATGGGCGGGCGGGTGGGTCATTTCCACTGTACGTGTATGGGCGGGCGGGTGGGTCATTACCACTGTTCATGTATGGGCGGGCGGGTGGGTCATCACCACTGTACGTGTATGGGCGGGCGGGTGGGTCAATACCACTGTACGTGTATGGGCGGGCGGGTTGGTCATTACCACTGTTCATGTATGAGCGGGCGGGTGGGTCAATACCACTGTACGTATATGGGCGGGCGGGTTGGTAAATACCACTGTACGTATATGGGCGGCCGGGTGGGTCATTACCACTGTACGTGTATGGGCGGGCGGGTGGGTCAATACCACTGTACGTGTATGGGCGGGCGGGTTGGTCATTACCACTGTACGTGTATGGGCGGGCGGGTGGGTCAATACCACTGTACGTGTATGGGCGGGCGGGTTGGTCATTACCACTGTTCATTTATGGGCGGGCGGGTGGGTCAATACCACTGTACGTATATGGGCGGGCGGGTGGGTCATTACCACTGTACGTGTATGGGCGGGCGGGTGGTCATTACCACTGTAAGTGTATGGGCGGGCAGGTGGGTCATTACCACTGTACGTGTATGGGTGGGCGGGTGGGTCATTACCACTATTCATGTATGGGCGGGCGGGTGGGTCATCACCACTGTACGTGTATGGGCGGGCGGGTGGGTCAATACCACTGTACGTGTATGGGCGGGCGGGTTGGTCATTACCACTGTACGTGTATGGGCGAGCGGGTGGGTCAATACCACTGTACGTGTATGGGCGGGCGGGTTGGTCATTACCACTGTTCATGTATGAGCGGGCGGATGGGTAAATACCACTGTACGTGTATGGGCGGGCGGGTTGGTCAATACCACTGTACGTATATGGGCGGGCGGGTGGGTCAATACCACTGTACGTGTATGGGCGGGCGGGTTGGTCAATACTACTGTACGTGTATGGGCGGGCTTGTTGGTCATTACCACTGTTCATATATGGGCGGGCGGGTGGGTCAATACCACTGTACGTGTATGGGCGGGTGGGTGAGTCAATACCACTGTACTTGTATGGGCGGGCGGGTTGGTCAATACCACTGTACGTGTAAGGGCGGGCGTGTTGGTCATTAACACTGTTCATGTATGGGCGGGCGGGTGGGTCAATACCACTGTACGTGTATGGGCGGGCAGGTTGGTCAATACCACTTTACATGTATGAGCGGGTGGGTTGGTCAATACCACTGTACGTATATGGGTGGGCGGGTGGGTCATTACCACTGTACGTGTATAGGCGGGCGGGTGGTCATTACCACTGTACGTGTATGGGCGGGCGGGTGGGTCATTTCCACTGTACGTGTATGGGCGGGCGGGTGGGTCATTACCACTGTTCATGTATGGGCGGGCGGGTGGGTCATCACCACTGTACGTGTATGGGCGGGCGGGTTGGTCATTACCACTGTTCATGTATGGGCGGGCGGGTGGGTCAATACCACTGTACGTGTATGGGCGGGCGGGTTGGTCATTACCACTGTACGTGTATGGGCGGTGGGTGGGTCAATACCACTGTACGTGTATGGGCGGGCGGGTTGGTCAATACCACTGTTCATGTATGGGCGGGCGGTTGGGTCAATACCACTGTACGTATATGGGTGGGCGGGTGGGTCATTACCACTGTACGTGTATAGGCGGGCGGGTGGTCATTACCACTGTACGTGTATGGGCGGGCGGGTGGGTCATTTCCACTGTACGTGTATGGGCGGGCGGGTGGGTCATCACCACTGTACGTGTATGGGCGGGCGGGTGGGTCAATACCACTGTACGTGTATGGGCGGGCGGGTTGGTCATTACCACTGTACGTGTATGGGTGGGCGGGTGGGTCAATACCACTGTACGTGTATGGGCGGGCGGGTTGGTCATTACCACTGTTCATGTATGAGCGGGCGGGTGGGTCAATACCACTGTACGTATATGGGCGGGCGGGTTGGTAAATACCACTGTACGTATATGGGCGGGCGGGTGGGTCAATACCACTGTACGTGTATGGGCGGGCGGGTTGGTCATTACCACTGTTCATTTATGGGCGGGCGGGTGGGTCAATACCACTGTACGTATATGGGCGGGCGGGTGGGTCATTACCACTGTACGTGTATGGGCGGGCGGGTGGTCATTACCACTGTACGTGTATGGGCGGGCGGGTGGGTCATTACCACTGTACGTGTATGGGCGGGCGGGTGGGTCATTACCACTATTCATGTATGGGCGGGCGGGTGGGTCATCACCACTGTACGTGTATGGGCGGGCGGGTGGGTCAATACCACTGTACGTGTATGGGCGGGCGGGTTGGTCATTACCACTGTACGTGTATGGGCGAGCGGGTGGGTCAATACCACTGTACGTGTATGGGCGGGCGGGTTGGTCATTACCACTGTTCATGTATGAGCGGGCGGATGGGTAAATACCACTGTACGTGTATGGGCGGGCGGGTTGGTCAATACCACTGTACGTATATGGGCGGGCGGGTGGGTCAATACCACTGTACGTGTATGGGCGGGCGGGTTGGTCAATACTACTGTACGTGTATGGGCGGGCTGGTTGGTCATTACCACTGTTCATATATGGGCGGGCGGGTGGGTCAATACCACTGTACGTGTATGGGCGGGTGGGTGAGTCAATACCACTGTACTTGTATGGGCGGGCGGGTTGGTCAATACCACTGTACGTGTAAGGGCGGGCGTGTTGGTCATTAACACTGTTCATGTATGGGCGGGCGGGTGGGTCAATACCACTGTACGTGTATGGGCGGGCAGGTTGGTCAATACCACTGTACGTGTATGGGCGGGCGGGTTGGTCAAGACCACTGTACGTGTATGGGCGGGCGGGTTGGTCAATACCACTGTACGTGTATGGGCGGGCGGGTTGGTCAATACCACTGTACGTGTATGGGTGGGTGGGTTGGTCAATATCACTGTACGTGTATGGGTGGGCGAGTGGGTCAATACCACTGTACGTGTACGGGCGGGTGGGTTGGTCAATATCACTGTACGTGTATGGATGGGTGGGTTTCTGTTAAACTTATTGTAAAAGATGCATAATAATGCATCTAGCCCTGCGCAGTCCGAAGCCTTGAATTAATAAGAACTCATTAGTAATAACAGCGGAATTCATAGCTTGTTATGTAT
Source organism: Stictocephala bisonia (assembly GCA_035578905.1). Classification (NCBI taxonomy): domain Eukaryota; kingdom Metazoa; phylum Arthropoda; class Insecta; order Hemiptera; family Membracidae; genus Stictocephala; species Stictocephala bisonia. The sequence continues at coordinate 183,054 of JAQJVL010000380.1, forward strand.
TTTATACAAATTTTGAGTTGAAAAACTTTTCGAGTACAAACAGTTCGATAGGAAGACACACAAAAAGTCTATCTAGGACGGAAGATTAGCTCAATCAATTGATGAGAGAGTTCATTAAAAACTTCACTTCGAAAGTGGAATCAATAATTAACAGTCAGTAGATGGAGAGAGAGAATGGCTTCTGAAAGGACATTAGTCCTTAAGAAAGGTAGTTGATGACTGCTGACCTTGCAAATTCATCCAATTTATCGTAAAATCAATGCTTCGGATACGAACTACTTTAATAAGGTAGGAAAGACATATATGACAATACTTATTTGTAAAATATTTTAAACGTTTAATATAAAATATTCAACATACAGTTCCATCTTATTACGTAGGCAATCAATTAATTTATCAAGTGAGTAAATATTCGTAAGCAAGTAATGTTCATTCAGAATATACTTTGTTTGCGAGCTGTTACAAAATGAAATAGGTGAGGCAGAGTGGAATAAAAAGGAATTGTAGAGATATTGTATTACCGGGAAATACTACGTATTGTCATATTATGCAGTCCGAATCCTCTTACTCGACGATCTGAGCTACGCAGTGACATTTGAAAAATATAATATAAAATGACATTTCTCCCTCTACTATGGCGTATTATATTTTATGTAAAAGGCTTGGTTTTGATTATATTTTAATGCCGGGACATTCGGTGTAAATTTATGTCTGATTTACACGATCCGAACTGAGAAAGGTGGAGAATATTATCTGGTATAATTAAGAACTTATCGTAAATGAAGAACTTTCTTTTTGTCAGTTTGAAATAGTATAAGATGGAAAAATTAAATCTTAAAATTATGTGGTGTAGATAACTAAAATAAATAAGTTTCATTAATACAAATCATAATAAAGTTCGTAAACTTTGTTATTGCTAATAAACTATGGAACTTAGATGCTAAAACTTCACACTTTGCTTTAAGTGGTTAAGTATACAATTTGCATGGCCTCTTAATGAACTGTGAGCGCTTGGACGACACCACCCCAGGAATTAGTCATTAATCTTCAACAAAAGCATACGTCGATGAAAATAATTATTGATCTTAACCGAGTAAAATCAACGAATTTACTCGGATTTTTAAATGTATAGAAAAGGCAATAAATATAAACCCAACAAACTACAGGCCAATATCAAACGTTCCAACCGTATCCAAACTATTTGAACGGACAATCTTCAATTAAATTACTATTTTATTTGAAGAAAAAACTTCTTACACGTACAGTGTATCAAATTATGAAATTATTTGGATGATTCTTCCATTATTGAGAAACAGGGACTAACTACAATTAAACTTTTAACTATTTAAAATTAATCTGGCTTCAAACAATGGGCCACCTCTAATTTGAATAATAGTCTCTTAACTTACGAAATAAAAAAAATTGGATTTTTTCCTTTCGGTGATTTGTCCAATAAATTCTAAATCTTCCTCTATCCCAGAGTATAAATTTGCAATAAACAATACATTTTATCCATTGTCGTTGTTGTAACTACTTTTATCCCATTTGAATTTTATCTTTTTATGTTGTGTTTCTCATTGTGGTTTTGTTTAATTCATCCATTAATTTTCTAAATTTAATGTTTGCTAGATATATAAGAAATAAACAAAATGTTTGTTTAAATTAAGTATACTATATATTACTGTTAACTCTCAATTAGCCAATTCGGCTAGAAAGTTTGTTAAGGACAATGTATATACGTATTTGATATAATAATTCATTGAATAAAAATTAATAATATATTATAAAGTAGAAGCTAATTTGAAAAAAATAGGCGTTTTCTGTGTTATTGTTGACTACCTCCTTCCAAACCTTTCAATACAACTGTTCGTGTATGAGAGGGTGGGTGGGCCAATACAACTGTACGTGTATGGGAGGGTGGGTGGGCCAATACAACTGTACGTGTATGGGAGGGTGGGTGGGCTAATACAACTGTACGTGTATGGGAGGGTGGGTGGGCCAATACAAATGTACGTGTATGGGTGGGTGAGTGGGCCTATACAACTGCACGTGTATGGGAGGGCGGGTGAGCCAATACAACCGTTCGTGTATGAGAGGGTGGGTGGATCAATACAACTGTTCGTGTATGAAAGGGTGGGTGGATCAATACAACTGTAAGTGTATGGGAGAGCGGGTGGGCAAATACATCTGTACGTGTATGGGAGGGCGGGTGGGCCAATACATCTGTACGTGTATGGGAGAGTGGGTGGGCTAATACAACTGTACGTGAACGGGAGGGCAGGTGGGCAAATACAACTGTACGTGTATAGGTGGGCGAGTGTGCCAATACAACTGTACGTGTATGGGTGGGCGAGTGTGCCAATACAATTGCAAGTGTATGGGAGGGCAGGTGGGCCAATACAACTGTACGTGTATGGGTGGGCGAGTGTGCCAATACAACTGTACGTGTATGGGTGGGCGAGTGGGCCAATACAACTGTACGTGTATATGTGGGCGAGTGTGCCAATACAACTGTACGTGTATGGGTGGGCGAGTGTGCCAATACAACTGCAAGTGTATGGGAGGGCGGGTGGGCCAATACAACTGTACGTTTATGGGTGGGTGAGTGTGCCAATACATCTGTACGTGTATGGTGAGCGAGTGTGCCAATACATCTGTACGTGTATGGGGGGGCGGGTGGGTCAATAGATCTGTACGTGTATGGGAGGGTGGGTGGGCTAAACCAACTGCACGTGTACGGGAGGGCAGGTGGGCCAACACAACTGTAAGTGTATGGGTGGGTGAGTGTGCCAATACAACTGTACGTGTATGGGTGTGCGAGTGTGCCAATATAACTGTAAGTGTATGGGAGGGTGGGTGGGTCAATAGATCTGTACGTGTGTGGGAGGGTGGGTGGGACAATACCACTGCACAATGTAATGACTGCTGACTTTACATGAGAGCGCTAAGTGATAATTGAGTGAAGGAGGTAGTCAACAATAACATGGGGGGAGGGTTAAAGATCGTTCATGAGACTAAGTAGTCAAAACACAGTGTTGAGAGTTAGTGAGCCATGAGTTCATATAAAATTTTTAAGAAAAGTCAAGATTGAGCCACGACTAATCATTTGTGTGTTTTAAGTTTAGTGGCCAGTTCCGTTATTTTATAACTACGCCCACTACTCAAGTTAGAGGCAGCAATTTATCGTCAAATTTGCGGAGTTTTAATCGGGTTAAGTAGACCCCCGAGTTTCATGCTAAACTAAAATTTTCTTAAAATAAAGATTAATGACCAACTCCTGAATGAAATGTCGTCCAAGAACTCAAATTCTTAGAAGGGCCATGTATATCGTATAGCTATTGCCTTAAATCTAAGCAGGAAGTTGTACTGGTCTAAGCTTATATTTCAAAAGCCGACAGCCCATGTTTCACAAAGGGGTGGTTCTCTACACTTGCTTACCCTTCCCTCAGTTTATGTTATTAGTTTACAAGCTCAACCTGCTGCCATTCTCATAGATAAAAACGTTTTACAGTCTAAAATACTATATAAACCTACTTCAGGGGGATGAAAAGCAGTGTTAATCAATCAAGCCAGAGTTAATAAAAATGACCTTCCCCATTTTACAATGAAACCCAAAGTAGTCAAGATGTTTATGTTTTTTAGTATTAGATATTTGAAATAAATTATTAAGTTAATATAATGGAAGTGTTACTCATATAGAAAGGTTGAGGGGCTGTTTCTACCCCTTAGGAATAGAGTTCCGAGAAATTATTTTTTAGTGGGTCTCTATGACACAAAAGCTAACATCCTTCCAAATTTCATCAAAAACTGTTAAGTGGTTCTGGAAGTTCTGTGATGAGTGAGTACGTCGTTTTTAGGTTTTATTCATAAAGAATGTCACAAACTGCAATTGAAATACAAAATTTAATTCTCTTTGTAATTAAGCGTTGGAAAAGTGCATGTATGCATTCGGTATTTGACAAGTAATCTGAATTTTACCCGTCCTATTTCATCGAATGCCTCTATACATTATAGTAACCATCCCTTTTAGGAAATATTATTGTACAAAGCCTCGTTTTAGCCGGCAATATGTCACGGGGTGTACTGATCGATCATCTTTATCGATGAGTCGAAGTGTAACCAATTTATTACTTTCCACCGTATAGCATATGTACCTCATTCAAAACTCTAAACCTTTAAGTCGATCCATAAAGAAATTTATTTCCATGAAATAAACTACATTAAAGTCATTATTTTAACTGTGTAGCTGAAGTTTATTAAACAGTTAAAAAATTAAACGAAATAATTTTGTATCACCTTATTATTGGTTGTACAAACCGATATCATTTCATTTATAAATCATTTGTTTCAATTGTCAACTACAAATTAATGGAGTTATAACATTCACAAAAATACAAAATGCTGTTGTATTAGATTTATTTTTACTTGTGTCTTAGGCATAGTCAAAAGCCCTGACAGAGAATAAAAATATGGACCTATAAATACCAAAACAAAGAAAATGAAGACTGCCTTTAACATATATACAAGAAGTATTTTAATATTTATCATAATTTCTTTAATATATCAATAGCAATTTTTCACATAAAAAAAATAAATGATCAAATAACCTTTTTCTATCAATTGAGGTCTACATCTATTTTACGCTTATGCATCTTTAATAAGATTGTGTGGCCATTAATATATAAGTCTGGGGTGTCCGTGTTGAGTGGTAGTCAGGATCCGGATAACTGGGTATTGGGCTTATCAGTTAGCTGAAAAAGAGACAAATACGTGGTTCGTATTCCATGTAAAGGTATTGTTCCCTTGGTTGCTCTTGCTATTGGGCTATTAAAAAAAAGGATTGTTAAAATGTAGATAATTGTTAATACAAATATAAGTTTATTAGTTTAAGAACGTAGTTTTATAACATGTTTTTTTAAATGTAATTTAGTTTGTAGCACTTGAAAAAGATTTGGGATTTACCAAATTGAAACGTCGTGATTGGTATTTTTCACTCAATGATGGCAAATGTCCAACAACCTTAATATTCCTCATCTAATAGATTTTACTAACCAATATAAGTATTATTTTGTCAATAAACTGTTGATAAGCAATCGATTAATAACGTTAAAAATACAGTTTGTGTTATTTCCTTCAAGTTTAAACCTAGTATTAAATAATGAAAATGCATTGGGTGTACCAAAGAAAAAAAATATTAAAAGTTGATAATGAAGTATTTTGTTATCCAAGCACGTAAGCGCATCCTTCCTATCCTGTATTTCCTGGCTTTCCACTCCTGCTTCCTTCCGCAGGGTCATTATCCTTGGCCTCTTCCTTCCATTTACCGTTAAAACAAAAAGTCCCTCATATTTTCCTGCAAACCTTGTGAGTTTTTTTACAAATATATACAATTCGGTCCTGTCAGAGCGGGATGAAGCTCAATCGGTACTCGACATGTATATTTATGCGCAGACCACAAGTCCGTTTTGTATATGAAATTTAGAAAGAATGCATATTACATAAACCATGTAGAGTATCATAGTTAATGTTAGAGTAAATTGGATTTTGCCTATACAAAGGTAAGTTTGGGCTACATGTCCGTGTAGAGTCTAGATCCAGATGGCGCCTAAAGAGACTGTGTGAAGGTCACCTTTCCGTTTTGTATTTGAAATTTAGAAACAATACATTTTACATTGGTCATGTAAGTATAACATGTAAGTATATGTTGAAGGCAATGTTTATGCAATTATACTATATTGGTCACATATGTATGCGTGATTCGTCATAGGCCTAACTTGCTTTATTTGCAAAGATGATAGAGGGGTGGAAAAGAGTGTAAATATTGTATAACAGAAATAATACACGAAAAATAGTATATGTATTTGACTATAAGTCTTTTCCTTTAACCTAAATACTCTTCACACCGTGTCCTGTAGACTTGGCGTTTAGTAGTGCCTATCAAACATGGTGGTCTACTATTCTACCCGTATACATGTATGGAATACGGGCCAATATAAAGTAACTAAAAAGATTACTCTTTTAACTTTCGGTCTCAATGCAAAGGCCCACCCACATAATATAAACTCGATAAACAGGTATTACTATTTCATACACACATATGTTCAGTTCAAATTATGTTTACTTTGCAGGTTTTACGATTTGTATTATAATTTTAGAAATTAAAAATATAATAAACAGCTTTATTTATGGTTTGTATACCATAAAACAAATTAATAAATATAATACTAACTATATATGTTTTTATTAATAAAAAAAATATATTAACCATCAATTTAAAGATAAGTTATGTTTTATGGAATATTTTCGTATTCAAACAGGGTAAAAGTGAGATAAGGGTGAATGTGAGGTACCTCGGTATCCTATCGTAGCTATCCCAACTAGTAAGACAGTTGTAGGAGCTGTAGCGGCTAGAGGACCCCATGTGCTGACGTCACATGTTGAGTGTGACCGCCCCGCACTACGGCACTGCCGCGACTGTCGAGGGTGGGTGGAGTCTAGCCTCCCCCTCGACACAATGTGGCGCTCCCGAGTTTCACTACGTCATATTACAGATCGGTCTTACTACACCAAGACCTATTGATACATCAATTGTCAGCGTTTTGTTATTTTCCTTGTTACCATTTTGGACAGTTTTGACAACGAATTATCATTACTAGAGGACATCCCTGCACGCTTCGCGTGCCAAACCTGTCACTCTCTGCACTCATAACACCTCGGCTTTCGGAATATTAATGGTTATACTGAATTAAGTAAAATCACGGTACAAAGAAAGTAAGACTGTATCAGACGCGTCTCCCATGACGTCACGTGGGCGAAATGGCAGCTGGGTGGAACAAGAAGAAAAAATACACAAATATTTTAATTACCGTAATTCAAGCTGATTAGTGTTAAATAGCTCGTTTATTATTTAGCTGATGGCTTCCGTGTGATTGTTAGATTTGGTTACCAGTACTTAATAGAATAAACACATCAGCTGATTTCACCCATGTGACGTCATGGTATTCTACGTAGTCTGGTCGTGATATCTACAGTATGTTTTAGTTACCGTAAGTAAAATCTTACTATATAAATTTATTTACAGTAACTCACTCACTGTACTTCCTTTAAACTCTATTTATAGTCGAAATATGAATGTCCTAATTTATTACTTAGCCTATTTCATACTCTTTACTACATTAATTTTTATTTTATTAAACAGCTGATGATTACGTACATTCAGACAGACAGACAGACAGACAGAAATTCACTTTATTATATTTATAATAATTCAAACAAAACTTCTCTTGAATCAATCAAACTTCTTCTCTTTCCACAACATTAATAAGCAATTAAATGTCACACAACACAAAATTTATTACAATACAAGTACAAAATGCACAAATATTATGGTGATCGATTTCGGCGAACCACGCTCACCATAATATTTGTGCATTTTGTACTTGTATTGTAATATATTTGTGCATTTTGTGCTTATCTTGTAATATATTTGTGCATTTTGTGCTTATATTGTAATACATTTTGTGTTGTGTGACGTTTTACTTGTACTGTATATGTACCAACACGTATTATGCTAATTAAAATACTATAATAAATAAGCTTATCATCACTAAATCAATAACACATTTTCTTGATATTTTTCGATTTAACATCTCATTTTCAATCCACGTTGTAGAATCAGTTATGAGAGAAGATTATTTAAATGCTTATTAATGTTTTAGACCAACATGAAAAATGACACACTGAAATGATTAAGATCTGTAACCTTCTCAATATTATAAACATCATTATTTACATTCCAACGGCTGTTAAGGTTTCATAAACATCATTATTTACAGTCCACCAGCTGTTAAGGTTTCATAAACATCATTATTTACAGTCCAACGGCTGTTAAGGTTTTATAAACATCATTATTTACAGTCCACCAGCTGTTAAAGTTTCATAAACATCATTATTTACAGTCCAACGGCTGTTAAGGTTTCATAAACATCATTATTTACAGTCCAACGGCTGTTAAGGTTTCATAAACATCATTATTTACAGTCCACCAGCTGTTAAGGTTTCATAAACATCATTATTTACAGTCCAACGGCTGTTAAGGTTTTATAAACATCATTATTTACAGTCCACCAGCTGTTAAAGTTTCATAAACATCATTATTTTCAGTCCAACGTCTGTTAAGGCTTCATAAACATCATTATTTACAGTCCAACGGCTGTTAAGGTTTCATAAACATCATTATTTACAGTCCAACGGCTGTTAAGGTTTCGTAAACATCATTATTTACAGTCCAACGGCTGTTAAGGTTTCATAAACATCATTATTTACAGTCCAACAGCTGTTAAGGTTTCATAAACATCATTATTTACAGTCCAACGGCTGTTAAGGTTTCATAAACATCATTATTTACAGTCCAACGGCTGTTAAGGTTTCATAAACATCATTATTTACAGTCCAACGGCTGTTAAGGTTTCATAAACATCATTATTTACATTCCAACGGCTGTTAAGGTTTCATAAACATCATTATTTACAGTCCAACGACTGTTAAGGTTTCATAAACATAATTATTTACAGTCCAACGGCTTTTAAGGTTTTATAAACATCATTATTTACATTCCAAAAGCTGTTAAGGTTTCATAAACATCATTCTTTACAGACAAACAGCTGTTAAGGTTTCATAAACATCATTATTTACAGACCAACAGCTGTTAAGGTTTCATAAACATCATTATTTACATTCCAACAGCTGTTAAGGTTTCATAAAAATCATTATTTACATTCTAACAGCTGTTTTAAAGTTTCATAATCATCATTATTTAAATTCCAACAGCTTTTAAGGTTTCATAAACATGATTATTTACATTCCAACCACTGTTAAAGTTTCATAAACATCATTATTTACAGTCTCACAGCTGTTACCTTTTGACTAACTGACATCTCTCTTCGTGTTATTCTTGTGGCCTGAAAGTGTACTTTAAAGGCTGTCCGTGCTCTTCACGATAAAAATATTAAACAATTAAGACAACTGCGAATGGAGGCAAATTTTAGACATCTTAAACGTTAAAATTGGCCAAGAAAGAACGGAGGAGGTACGTTTACATAAATAGCTCCTCATACTATATATAAGGATATCTAAATAGTTTATAGTGAAAACCTAAGGAAATATGTTAGTAAAAAATGGTCAACAAAACATTAATGACGAATATGGTCTAAAAAGGAATAAGGAGGAATAATTTTTATTTTAGTCAAATGATAAATTCAGTGAATAACGAACAAGTCTGAAAAGCAATTTTATTCCAATGTTAATTTACTATCTAGGCGTGAAACTAATTTCTATTAAAACATTCTTTTTGGAATATTATTTGACTCTAAATTTATTTCCAACGATTTTTCGTTATGCTTTAAAGGTTATAAAGAATAGTTTGTTAAATTTTAACCTCATAACTTTTTAATATACACAGTGAAATCTGAAAAGTATTTAAATACAAAATTGAAATAACATATTAGGAGAAACTTAGTCGGAAATAAACTAGAGAAATATTAACTAAAATAACAATCCCGAATCAATTTCAATAAATAATTTAATAGGTATAGAAGCATTTCTTAAATTCTTTGTAAGTTAACAGACACTAGAGATGTAATGGATCACGTGGGAGGAACGTTACAAATGACACTTTCTATAGTTCAGGATGTACGAAGTTGTGTTTGAGTTCCACTCGCTCCAGAACAAAAAGAAAACCAATCAAATCTGCGATAGTAAAGTAGTTCCAAGATCAATCTGAGCTTTTCCTCAGGGATTTTCCAAGACCACTTCTTATTTAATGATCGTTTTACAGTTGTAACTTTTCTCTTAAAAAGTGGTATTCTCTTATTTTGTTACATTATTATATATGTCATTATTTATAAATTGTGTATGCATTATGAATATAATGTAGTGATAGCTACTTGTACTAGTTTCAGTCATCGAATCTTAATTTAATACAGTAAAATACACGTATAAAAACCTACACACAAGTTATAAAATTATAACATTTTTACAAAATGTATAGAGAAAAAAAACTTAAAGTAAACCTACCACTATAAACACAAGAAGACTGTCCACAGGAAAACAAGTGAAACCGGTTTTCCTGTTCTGTGAAACTAATTCTTGTTCTGTCTTCACAGGTAGCACCAGCGGTCTCCCTCTCTCTGTCTCTCTCTAGCACACGCTGAAGTGACTAATAGCTGAACTAACAGTACGCCAAACAGTTGTCAGAGCGTTTATTTAAGACGATTCACCATTAGATAGCAGCACAGATGCGCGTCAACAGAAAATTCTTTGGACAGTCTGTTTCTACGGTCAATCAGTGAACTATCGTGTTTTAATGTTGCTAATGTTGATTTAAATGGCTTGTGCGTCAGTGTAATGTCCTTACTAATCAAAAATTAATATATTAAATAGGCAAGTATTAAAAAGGATACGAAAATATTTATATCGAAGTAATCGATTATTAAGGTAAATTATACGTTAATGTCCAGCATTATTAAAACAAAGAAAGTAAAGAAAACATGGAATTCACGTAGGTCATTGAGTACTCACTATGTCAGTGATCGAATACATTTAGGTGATATGAAGGAATAAGAATCGAAAAAGTATTTATTATAAACAAAGAATATTCCTAATAATGCGTACTATATATTGAAACACATTATTGTGAAATTGTTATAAAATCCCAGATTTTAAACGTGTCTGAGTTTGATGGACTATTACAACTTTAACGGTTATTTAAAATAAATAGTATTAATTCTGCGTGTTTTTTTAGCGTAATATAGACTAGTAAAAACACATGAAAACAAACCCAAAATAAATCCTAAACCTCCCAAACAAAAACAGATTTCTACTTTAATTGTAAAAAGTGTTAAGTTAGAACAACTTTTTGTCTATTTTATATTGTATTTAGTGTTTTAAAAAAATAATCGTCTTGTGATTGGGCTACAAAATATGTTATTTTTATTTTGAATCAACTATTGGTGCTTGATTAGTTTGATAGAACTTGATGCTTTGCAGGAGGTAATAATTTTATATCGACTTATTAGCGTAAAAATACAGTAAATGAGCCTAAATATAAATTGACATATATTATTGAAATTTTTTAACGATGGTTAATTCTAAACCATTGCTATTTCGTCTGTAGGACGAACGCAGTAAAATTTAGTTTTATGATTGAAGAATGCCAAATATTTAACGAAATTTTTGTATGAATACATTCTTAATAGTATTATAACCAAATATTAATTTTATAGGAACGTTTTGCTAATTTTGGGTTAAAAAAGATTTGTTGAATAGTTCTAACATTTCTGTAAAACTTTTATCCATTCATTTTAGTGACAGTACTTATTATTTTTCTAATCTCAGCACTTTTCTTTATATATATATATATATATATAAAGAAAAGATAGTAAAGATAAGTATAATAAAGATAAGTATAGTGGGCTTGTGTGTTCTCTAGTATCTAATAACAGGCCAAAACGATACACGCCACAAGTGCTAATATTACATTACGTTCATGATGAGTCCATCCAAAAAATAATAAGTATTGTTCCAGAAGTAAGTTAAAAAACAATATAGTTGAAACAAAAGTGTCAGTTCATAAGACTGTTATACTACAATAGAAGTTTACCCAAACTTATAACCTACCCACCCACCTTTAGGTCCTGATTCTTGGTGGCCTACCCCCACCCCCACAAATCATGAATCTATGTACCATGTCCACCATCACTTGGGGCAGACTCTTGGTGGTCCGCCCACCATTCCTTAGTATACACAACTGGTGGCCCATCCAAACTCACATAGGACATGACACGTTATGGCCCACCCAACTTCATATAGGACACACTCATGGTGGCCTACCCATTGTCTCTTAGTATACGCAACTGGTGGGCCATCCAACCTCCCATTGGACAAGACAAGTTATGGCTCACCCAACTTCATATAGTACACACTCTTGGTGGGCTACACACCGTCCCTTAGTATACGCAACTGGTGGGCCATCCAACCTCCCATTGGACAAGACAAGTTATGGCTCACCCAACTTCATATAGGACACACTCTTGGTGGCCTACACACCGTCCCTCAGTATACACAACTGGTGGGCCATCCAACCTCCCATTGGACAAAACGAGTTATGGCTCACCCAACTTCATATAGGACACACTCTTGGTGGCCTACACACCATCCCTTAGTATACACAACTGGTGGGCCATCCAACCTCCCATTGGACAAGACGAGTTATGGCTCACCCAACTTCATATAGGACACACTCTTGGTGGCCTACACACCGTCCCTCAGTATACACAACTGGTGGGCCATCCAACCTCCCATTGGACAAAACGAGTTATGGCTCACCCAACTTCATATAGGACACACTCTTGGTGGCCTACACACCGTCCCTTAGTATACACAACTGGTGGGCCATCCAACCTCCCATTGGACAAGAAAAGTTATGGCTCACCCAACTTCATATAGGACACACTCTTGGTGGCCTACACACCGTCCCTTAGTATACACAACTGGTGGGCCATCCAACCTCCCATTGGACAAGAAAAGTTATGGCTCACCCAACTTCATATAGGACACACTCTTGGTGGCCTACACACCGTCCCATAGTATACACAACTGGTGGGCCATCCAACCTCCCATTGGACAAGACAAGATATGGCTCACCCAACTTCATATAGGATACACTCTTGGTGGCCTACACACCGTCCCTTAGTATCCACAACTGGTGGGCCATCCAACCTCCCATTGGACAAGACAAGTTATGGCTCACCCAACTTCATATAGGACACACTCTTGGTGGCCTACACACCGTCCCTCAGTATACAAAACTGGTGGGCCATCCAACCTCCCATTGGACAAGACAAGTTGTGGCTCACCCAACTTCATATAGGACACGATTTTGGTGGCCTAAACACCGTCCCTTAGTATACAAAACTGGTGGGCCATCCAACCTCCCATTGGACAAGACAAGTTATGGCTCACCCAACTTCATATAGGACACACTCTTGGTGGCCTACACACCGTCCCTTAGTATACACAACTGGTGGGCCATCCAACCTCCCATTGGGCAAGACAAGTTATGGCTCACCCAACTTCATATACGACACACTCTTGGTGGCCTACACACCATCCCTCAGTATACACAACTGGTGGGCCATCCAAACTCCCATTGGACAAGACAAGTTATGGCTCACCCAACTTCATATAGGACACACTTTTGGTGGCCTACACACCGTCTCTTAGTATACACAACTGTTGGCCCATCCAACCTCCCATTGGGCAAGACAAGTTATGGCTCACCCAACTTCATATAGGACACACTCTTGGTGGCCTACACACCGTCCCTCAGTATACACAACTGGTGGGCCATCCAACCTCCTATTGGACAAGACAAGTTATGGCTCACCCAACTTCATATAGGACACAATTTTGGTGGCCTACTCACGGTCCCTTAGTATACACAACTGGTGGCCCATCCAACCTCCCATTGGACAAGACAAGTTATGGCTCACCCAACTTCATATAGGACACACTCTTGGTGGCCTACACACCATCCCTTAGTATACACAACTGGTGGGCCATCCAACCTCCCATTGGACAAGACAAGTTATGGCTCACCCAACTTCATATAGGACACACTCTTGGTTTCCTACACACCGTCCCTTAGTATACGCAACTGGTGGGCCATCCAACCTCCCATTGGACAAGAAAAGTTATGGCTCACCCATCTTCATATAGGACACACTCTTGGTGGCCTACACACCGTCCCTTAGTATAGGCAACTGGTGGGCCATCCAACCTCCCATTGGACAAGAAAAGTTATGGCTCACCCAACTTCATATAGGACACACTCTTGGTGGCCTACACACCGTCCCTTAGTATACACAACTGGTGGGCCATCCAACCTCCCATTGGACAAGAAAAGTTATGGCTCACCCATCTTCATATAGGACACACTCTTGGTGGCCTACACACCGTCCCTCAGTATACAAAACTGGTGGGCCATCCAACCTCCCATTGGACAAGACAAGTTATGGCTCACCCAACTTCATATAGGACACAATTTTGGTGGCCTACACACGGTCCCTTAGTATACACAACTGGTGGCCCATCCAACCTCCCATTGGACAAGACAAGTTATGGCTCACCCAACTTCATATAGGACACACTCTTGGTGGCCTACAGACCGTCCCTTAGTATACGCAACTGGTGGGCCATCCAACCTCCCATTGGACAAGAAAGGTTATGGCTCACCCAACTTCATATAGGACACACTCTTGGTGGCCTACACACCGTCCCTTAGTATACACAACTGGTGGGCCATCCAACCTCCTATTGGACAAGACAAGTTATGGCTCACCCAACTTCATATAGGACACACTCTTGGTGGCCTACACACCGTCCATTAGTATACGCAACTGGTGGTCCTTCCAACCTCCCATAGGACTCAATACGTTATGGCTTACCGAACTTCCCATATGACACACTCTTGGTGGTTCAACCAACATCTCTTAATATGCATAACTGGTGGCCTACCCAACCTCCTAAAGGTCACGACACGTTATCGCCCACCCAACTTCATATAGGATACACTCTTGGTGGCCTACCTACCGTCCCTTAGTATACACAACTGGTGGCTTATCCAACCTCCCCATAGGACACGACACGTTATTGCCCACCCTATTTTCCATAGGACACAATCTTGGTGGCCTACCCACTATCCTTTATGACAGAGTATTTGTAGCCCACCCAACCTCCCATAGGTCACAACTCTTGGTGGTCCTCCCAACCTCCCGTAGGACAGGCTCTTGGTGTCCTACCTAACCTCCCCTAGGACATGACTCTTGGTGGCCCACCAAACCTTCCATAGGATAGACCCTTGGTGTCTCTCCCAACCTCTCAAAGGACACGACTCTTGGTGGTAAACCCACCATCCCATAGGAAAGACTCTTGGTAGCCCTTCTAGACTCTCATAGACACGACTTTAGGTGGCCCACCTAACCTCCCATAGGATACGACTCTTGGTAGCTAACCCAACTTCCATTGGACAAGACTCTTGGTGATCCATCCAACCTCCCATAGGACAATACTCATGGTGGCCCACCCAATTTCCCATAGGACACGACTCTTGGTGGCCCACCCAACTTTCCATAGGACAAGACTCTTGGTGTGGCCCACCCAACCTCCTATATGACAGATTCTTTATGATTCACCAACCTCCGATAGGATGGAAAACTGAAAATACCCTCTTTTTTAACTGTGTATATCTCCCACAAATAATAATATAAATTAGAAATTTAACGACTGGCCATAACTGAATTATGTAAAAAATGATTTGTAAATGATTAGAGTAAGTAAATACGTCAGTATATAGGGGAATAATTCATGCTCTAGACTATAATCATTACTGTCGGTTAGCCACATAGGGTTACATAGTAATAAAGCTCAGTAACCAATAGTGAGGATAATCCTTCAGTACATATGTATCCAAATTTGTCACCGTTACAAGGGTGACAGAGATGATAACATGTTTTAATATTACATAGTGTATGGTGCCTTCATCAATCATGAGGTAAGTCCCGCAGGGCATGAATATATCGTGTTTTGTCACTGTTAGATAATTAATTGAAAGAAATTCAAGCACAATATGTTATTTCATATAGTGCCTTCAGAAGTGGTGAAACAAGTTCCGCTCTACATACACGTATCTGAATCACGTTTGGCGCCGTTACATAAGTAACAGAGAAAATTACATGTTTATTGCATAGCGAATTAAATAAATTAAATGAAAACATATGAAATAGGCTTAGTAATAACGTTGGTTGTTTATAATTATTATACTATAAATAGAGTGCAAATCAAGTGCAGTAAGTGAGCTACTGTAAATGAATTTAAATAATATGATTTTACTTAATACAGTTTAATTACTAATATTTGAAGTCATAAGGTACAAGCCCAGGCCGTGTGGAGGTTGGCACGCGAAGCGTGCAGAGGTGTCATGTAGTACTAATAAATAGATAGCAACGGAAGTAGTGTGAGTGAAAACTAAATAAATTTAATATTGTGATTTTACGTTGTAGTTAATCTACTATTATTTGTAGTCAAAAGTCACTTGCCGAGGCCGAATGCCAAGGTGTATTGAGCACAGCGAGCATCGGGATTGGCACGTGAAGCGTGCAGGGGTGTCCCCTAATAATATGTATAATTGATAAATATACAAAAACGCCAACAATACGTTATTTTGCCAACGATCTCAGAACAGGTAATAAAATAACCGTGGTCCAAAAATTTGTGGTTGCAATAAAAATCGACTTTCCAGAAAGTACTTGAGATCACTATGATCGACCAAACAGTTTCAACTGCCTTGTTATAATTAACAGAAAATAGTTGAGTAGAAATCAAAACAAATAGATTATATATAACATGATAGATAATAGTTTTTTCCACAAAAAAAGGAGTAAAATTACAACAGCAATTACAAGACAATGATATAGCTTTCCTCATGGGCACATACCTGTGTGTGGGGATGAGCCAGATGAAAGAAATAAAAATACTACACTGCACTATACGAGTACAGTAGTATACAAAAAAATTTATAAACATTTTCCACTAACAATAATAATAAAAACCCCTAGAAAAGAATATGTGTTTTAAGCTGAATATACTAACATCAGAAGCTATACCAAATATAATTACAGTATCATAAAAGTACTAGAATATTCTAAAACTTAAAAGACACTATTTTCAATAAAAAGGGATTTTAGAAAAATATAAGTAAGATTATGATTGTTTTCAAAACAACTAACTAAAAAAATTCCTGTTTTTTTTATTTTGTGTGGTAGCTTCCATAACTAGGAGAGTACAAATTCGTGACATTTCAACAACCAGATTTGTTGCTCGTTTAGAAATACCCAGAGAATACGTACTCTACAGCTTTAAAGATTGACATTTATTTCATGTAACTGAATCTAACTTGTCGTTGACATTTGGTCACACAATTATTCGAAATAAAAATGCGAGGATTATCAACTGAAAACAAACTTATACGAAACGTTTTGAAAATACCCTGACGATTATCAAATACAGTAAGTTGCTAAGCCGTTTGTCCTCAAGAACAATATGAAACGATTGAATACAAAAACAGGGGCTCTGGGAGAATATTACACAGCAATATCGCAGATGATGTGATCGTAAAACTCCAGCCGTCAATCGGGCATCCATCCAGATGAAGAAAGGTATCGAAGACCTTTGACCTTTGATTGGCCGAGCAGGAGTGGATACATTTTACATCTCGTCTGACCGAGTTTCGCGATCGGATGTCCAGCTTCACATCAATATGTGAGTTTATAATCCACATTTATGTCAATATCTAACAATGTAGATCATATCAATAATTTTACGTAGATTTTATTACCAAAATCGTATAAGTTGTAACATTACTTATATCTACTTAATTAAAATGTAGGTAAATGAGTTGAAAAGCTTGCATTCAAAAAGTAGAAAATGGTAAATATTAATATGGAATATTGAGCTTTAATTGCAATGTTGTAGTTTTAATGATTAATTGCATCGTAAATAAAAAAAGTCATACTATAAATTCAATAACTTCAAAAGATTAATTACATATTAAGAATATTGTTCATATGGGTAAGACTCAGAATTCTTCAATTTCGTTTAGAGGATATTATAGAATATACAACACTTATAAAGTTATTTTGGCAAAGCGAGATTATTTTAAGTTTTGAAAGTGTTTAGGAAATATACTTATTAGCTTTCTGCCAAAACTGATGTTTTTTTATTTATAATATAAATTATAGTTCATTTGTTTAAGAATTAAATTAAGGCTTGGTATTGTTATTAATACTTTATCAGTTAATTAATAGTTAATTACGTACATTCAATACTTTAATAATAATAAATAATTATTACTAGTAATATATGATAATTTTATGAATACATATTATCAGATATGAGTCGTCGACACAAATTTGTCTGAGTAAGAATAATCATACAAACTGTAGGATCTCTTGAGTAGTATGGCTGCTAACTAATTTATTGATAACCCAATAGTTACGGTACTAAGGGACCTACAGTTGTACGTGGAAATATCCACGTAGTGTTGGTCTGATTGTCAGCTTATTAACAAGGCCACTTGACTCAATTTTCTCCCCTACTCAACATTCGGCCACTGACTAACAGCCGACATGGATTCCTAGATTTATCTAGTAATGTCCAAGTCGAAAAACTATTGAGCAGACGCCATGTCACTATTAAGAGGCGTGAGCATAGAACATATCTCCTACAATGTCCACAACACTTAGTCCTCAAGAAGCTGGCTTACAGCACTGCGCCACAATACCGACATAATTTATTATTTATTGCATAACGCGTGTACAGTCGTTAGTTATTTTTTATATTACTTTATTCCCTCTGTATCTGCACGGGAAGTTGTAGAATTAGTGATGAAGGAGTGAGTGAGCCAAGGCTTTACTTTTTATGTTTAGACTAGCCGACAGCCCTTGCTTCGCTACAGGGTTATTCTCTGCGCTTCTTACCCTTCTCCTGTGGTTCACTCTAAACCATCACGTTAAAATAAAAGGTCAAACTGCTGCTGTTCTTCTAGGAAACGAAGTTGTATGGTCTAGAAAACCATATAAGTTTTCTTTAGGGGGATTCCAACACGGTTATCTCAAAATTGTAAATTTCCTAAATAGATATTAAACGTGATTGTATAGAAAAAATCTACAGAAAAAGTATAATTATTTGTTAACTATAATTTTTGAATCAATATCATAAAATGCAAATATACAATTTAAACATGTTTATTTATTTTAGTAAAACAGGTGCTATTAATTTACTAAAATCAACACAATGCTATCATTACAGAACAATATTTTAGGGGTATTTTCTACCTCTTAGGAATATTTTATCAAGATGAAAATACTTAAGTTTTACTATTTAGTGTACAAAAATTGTTTTTACCAAATTTCAGCTCTGTATGATTGCGGGAAGTGGGAGAATTAGTGATGAGTGAGTGAGGGCTTTCTCTTATACATAGAGATAACATAAGGTGTCCCCTTATGCTGTTTGTGATTTATAAAACTAAAAATGTAAGAATATCTATAGTCGAAAAACTTCAGATTGGTAGCTACATTCCTAATGCTAACTCTGGTTTCTCGTCAGTCAAGGTGATCTCGCAAATATCAGAGATGCATTTGCCCCGTGACGTCACTGTCAGTTCCCTGAATGGAATATTTATCACATCAGGCTGTACACGTTAAACCACTCCACTATAACACCCCTTGTCACTTTATCACAGTTTAACTATTTTAGGGTCTTTTATACCTACCGCCATATTGAATATGATTCTCCATAATGTCAATGTTAAATATACATAAATATACATTTTTGAACTGTACTATTTTTAAACCCTCGCACTGGCGATCACATTTGCCTTGACTGGCTGGCCATTTTTATAGTTTGTGCAAACTTTTGTTTGACAATTACTACAAAATCAGGATTTTATCAAAATATTACCATACTATAAAAGCTAAAAAAGTTAATAATGATTTAGAACATTTTTTAAAATTTGAAGTTGGAATTGTTATTTTTCGAAAAACAGTTTTCGGAATTGTGACGGTATGTAAATTATATGTAAACATTGAAATTTATAGCCGACTCAAGTCACTGGCGCCAGCCGATCAACTGAAATCCACAAGTGACATTTGATTTGCAAACTTTAAAAAATAAAAAGGGAAACTATATATTATATGAAGTGATCGTACGGAAAGAAAGCGCATAATTTGCCGAGAACAGTATAATGTTAAGTTTGATTTATTAGTTGAGTTTTCGTAAAATTATGTTATAAACATGCAATGTAAAATGAGTCGTGAAATACGACGCTACCAGTGCAAGGTTTAAAGAGAAAATGGTGGCACTGGTAAAGGATGGCATTGGAGTTAAAGGTTGTCTATGGCTTCTAAGGATCAACTGTTAACTTTATCCCCTGATTTATTTTTAAATAAAAATTAGTACTCATTTAATATGTTGTTTAAAATAAACCAAAACCAGTTACAACTATTCTAATAACACTGCATGTGTATGGGAGGTTGGGTAGGCTAGGTTGGTTTAGCTTCTAGAGTAAAGAGGGGTAAGTCGATTGTGGAAGGTGCGCAGCTTATCGCAGTTTGAAGTTTATTCGTTGAGATGACAGTAGTCATTCACGGCGACTATTCTATTAACCGTTTCGGCAGTCAATGTGTTCCTGGGCAATATCTAGTTGCTTTGCCGTGACGTGACGTATGTTCCCTTGAATTTTGTCACGTATGTGTACAGTTAAACCTCCACAAAGCTACTTGTCACTTTACAAGTTTTAGAGTATTTTAGGGTTTTTACGTAGATAGTGAATATGATTCTCCAAATGTCATGTTAAAATATCTTATCTTTTGATGTACACTCTTCCCTCGTGACACAGTTTGCAGAGTGCCTTTTTTATAGTTTAAACTTTTGTTTAGGACAATTTCTCACAAAATCAGGATTTTTTTGTCAAATTTCCAGCTATAAAGTTAAAAATTATAATATTTAAAGGCAATTTTTAAATTTTGAATTGGCAATTGTTTATGTAGGTGTATGAGAGGGTGAGTGGGTCAATTCCACTGTACGTATTTCTTGTTGCCCCTCTACTACAGAATTGGTTCGACGAGTTTAGACTATTTAGCCGATATATTGAACTGCTGTCTTAGTCTCACAAATACCACTGAGGATATCACAAGTACCCCTGCACGCTTCGCGTAATGTAAACTGCCACTATTGTTCAACTGTCCGAATAGTTTGAGGACAAACGATACCGGTCTTCCGACAGTCGACGGAGTTAGAAGAAGTTATAAAGTGAACACCAGGTATACAGGGTTGGAGGTTCGAATGTGGTTGGAGGTTAGTACGATTTTAAAATGAAATAATTCGTTGTGGCCAGACACTTGTTATATAATGATTTTTATTATGTATTTGGGAATGTACTAATACCTATATCAATTATAAACTTTACTGACATTGGCATATGATTTATAGATTTATATGTAAGTTGTTATTTTTTTATTATGTTTTTTACTAAATGTTTGATAAAAATGGATTGAGAATTTATGAAATTAATTGGCACTCTCTTTATGAATACATAGTAGATAAAAGTATTTCTTTTATTTTGATGTAAATGTAAGTTTTATGTCCTGCAATTTGAGCACATGTTCAGCTTAAAAGGAACCAACATTTTAAAAGTTATTCTAAAAACAGTAACTTCTTAAAAACCATTATGGATATACTTTTGTTTTTATTCATAGACAGTTTTTTAATGAATTTAGCATAATGGTTTTAGAAACCTTTACGAAATACAGAAAATGTTTTGATGGTACCATTAGATGCATTCTTTCATGGCTGTCGGATTCACAACTCAAGTCTTACTGTAAGAAAATCTCTGAAAGAGAAATGCATCAACGTCTTCCACCAAGGAAACTCTTCACATCTCTTAGGGTTTATTTTCCCCACATCAAGCACCCGGTACATTTTCAAACAGGAATACATTTGTCTAATATCTTTAACAAAGTCCCTTTTAGAAGCAGCCCTTACATTCATTTTTAATGCAGTTACTTAAGTTATAATAAATTATAAGTGTTCTAAGCTACTATCTAATTAAACATTTTAAATACATTTTTTTATCTCAAGGATGAAAGAAACTTGTTGTAAGCAAAATGTAGAGTTAAACAATACTGTGTACGATTATATTAGAACATGAATTTTGTTAAAATTTGCCTTTATCTCATTATTTTCAGTTGCGTACCTTTTATTAAAAACGTTAAGTGGGTTAGCCTTTAATATCACATTAGACACTTAACCCCATTATGCACTTAAATGAACTTTGGTCGTTGCCCGTTTTCAGACGTTGATAGGTCTGAAAAAATTAATAATTACGTTGACGTAATAAAAATAAATTAAAAACACACAGTGTTGTTTGATTTTCAAAATAATAGAAAGGTCTTACTAACATTTGTATAGATAGAACAGCTGTAACCACCAGCTGTTTGTTTGGTGAGTGCCATTAGCTACTGACATTTTCTGGGGATTAGTCAGCATTGGTTCGTAAAACACTGCAATCGTTCATAGAAACTTTCTCGAATTCAATATTCGATAATACCTTGACGGTCGGCTTGTGTGAATAAATAATCGAAAAACAATTGATAAACTAAAAAAAATGTAGTTATGAAATATCTCCCTGTAATGTCTGGGAAAGGGTTCATTTGGTTATTGGAATGCCAGTAGTTGTAAAGTTCCCAACAAATTTGAAGGTCAATAAAAAAGACTTCACTCGTAAAATGAGGTAAATAAGTGACACGTTAGAATGTTTATACATTGACTTGCCAAACTCACATAAAACACAAAGAAGTTAAACACACATAACTCAGCAAGTTATCGTAATTCTCAACGCTGTTTCGTTCAGGAATGTTTATACAGTAGATTTTATATTTTTGATATACAGGGTGGTTATAAAGTAACTTACCCCCACTCTTTATATTGGTACTAGGTAGATTTTCTGACGTTGTAATATTATAGAATATCGTTAGTAACTTGAGATTCAAGATATAGAATTCAACTTAGCTCATGTCAATTAACATTGCTTTTTCAACATGCTGGTAAACAGAGCGTTTTGAAATAAAAAATAATGTATTCTTTATTTTCTCTTTAACTTGACATATATAACCATTTCCTGAGGTTTGGCTCTTTACTTTTGGAACACCATGTATAAATTATGATGATGGATTAGATGAGTATTTACGTATAATATTACGTGGGGGTTTAGGCACTTAAATGAACTTTGGTCATTGCCCGTTTTCAGACGTTGATAGGTCTGATAGTAACGTTGACGTAATAAAAATAAATTAAAACCACTCAGTGTTGTTTTGATTTTCAAAATAACAGAAACGTCTTACTAAAAGTTGTATAGAAAGAACAGCTGATAACTACCAGCTGTTTGTTTGGTAAGTGCCATTAGCTACTGACACTTTTGGTAATCATTGTGCGGATGCTGTGTGGGGGAGATAACTGAGTATCAGGCTTGTCAATTAGCTGAAAATCAGACCAGCACTACGTGGTTCGATTCCACGTAAAGCTGTAGGTCCCTTTGTTGCCCTGGCTGTTGGGCTATTAATAAATTGCCCTTTCTGAGGAACAGAGTAACTCAGTTAGTAAACAGACTACACTCATCCACACTCACAGGCAACAAAGAGACATAGAGATCATCGTGGAATCCGAATCACAGTTATACTTTATAAGATTTTCAAGTTAAAGAGAGGTCTCTTTAATGCAGAATACACTTTTATGTGCCTGAATATTTAAGATTGTGTGAAACGTATAGATGTAAGCAGTTCAGTAAAGTTCATTCCCACCGTCATATATTACGTTTCACTCAGTAACTGCAGTGGAAAGTTTAAGAACGTTCTTTAGCCTAAAGCTAAGCAAGCAGTAAACAGGAGTTGTAAGATGTGGAAGTTTATTTCACTACATGCCTATAAAACACACGTAGGAATAAACCTCACGAGTTTTGTGCTTACTTGTACATCTTTGTGGCATAATGTATGTTATTTACTTTTGTACTTACGTACTTATTACTTGCATTAAAAATAACTTAACAGTAATGTATAAATATAATTTAACTACCAGTAATATTACTGTATAAGCTCGTGTATACAGAGAGACAGAATCGTCTATTGTTAAACAGTTTTATGGCTTTAGATTGTTCGTGATTTTTCGTAGGCCTATATTGGAGTTTTTCAACCCTCCTACCACTCAAAAAATAACTTTTCGTGACATATAAAAATATACTTTTCGGCTTTAAGTAAGCACAAACTTAAATTTACTTACGCAAACTTAAATTTCAATTAAAACTAGACATCTCAGAGTAAATCAAATTTTATAAGCTGACAACATTTGCAAAGAAAGTTATAAAATAAGGTGAGTATTATTAAAAACGTTTGGAAATACAAACCCCTGAACGACATATCTTGAAAACGTTACTAACTTTTACTATCAATAAAAAGAAAAAAAATATTAAAACGTAAAAAATACTCAAGATATTCATCAGAGTATATTACGATTTTCAGTAGGTAACCAAGGAGCGAGGTGGATAGTCAGTCTGAACCACAATAATTGATTGCTAGCAATGGAAATCTACAATTGTTAACAATCTTCAGCATAATCATAAGTAGTTGATCTATCTAAAAATTAATTTTTATATATACAAAGTAATTGTTTAATAAACATAAAACGTGCTAATTAAATGTATCAGTACAAGTGAACGTAATCTGCTTTTACTCTTACTCCAGTGGCCACTCAAATCCAAGCTGATTTTTGGTCTCGCCAACAAGCCTCTACAGTTTTCTATCCTCTGCCATTTCGATGTCTCCACCAAGACTTCTCACATCCTGTTCCACTTGGTCATCACATCTTATTCGTGGTCGTCCTAGAGGTCGCCTTCCTGCTGGTTTCCCCATCCATACCCTTGTTATCATTTTTTTCTTCTTCCTTCTCCTCACATGACAAAGCCATCTTATTCTTCTGCTTCTATCACCACCACAATATCTGGTCTCTTGTACAGTTCTCTAAGCTCTCTGTTCATTTTCATTCTCCACACTCCTGATTCATAGGTAGGCCCATATATTCTTCTTCAAGTTTTGTTTTCAAATGTAATCAATCTTTTTTTATTATACATTGTTAGGGTCCACACCTCAGATCCATAAAATAAAACAGGTTGTACAATACCTAAATAAATTCTTATTTTTGTGGGTTTTGACGGTAGTTTACTTTTTAATAGTTTTAGGAGACTCCAGGAGCATATATTTGCTGCATTAAGTCTGAACGTTCGTGTTGTGGTCCATTAATTCTGCTGCATTAGTGTTGTGAAAGGAACACAACACTAATATATTACAATACAAGGACAAAGTTCACAAATATAGCACAGTAAAACACAAAATGAACAATTATTTAAATGTACAAAATGTAAAAATATTGTGGTGATCGATTTCGGCGAAACACGCTCACCTTCATAAGACCAGAAAGATTAAAAAAGAATGATTGCTGAAATTGATCACCATAATATTTGAAAATTTTGTACATATATTTTGAATAATTGTTCATTTTGTGTTTGTATTGTGCTATATTTGTGCAATTTGTACTTGTATTGTAATATATTTGTGTTCTGTGACGTTCACTTGTTGTATATATACAGGGTGTTCAGTTTCGACTGTTGTTTATTTTAGAGGGTTGTTTGTCAGGTCAAAACAAGCAAATAATGAACATGTGTCCTTTATCGGTTCGTTTTCTGTTTGTGTGTCTGTATATGTATTTTTACATAAATTCGTATGCCTTAAAAACAGTTTGACATAGAATATTACAGTTTTAATATGACATTTGATCTTTACAAGGCACGTTTTATGTAAAAAGGTTGTCTGTCTAAGTATGCATATAATTTTCAAAATGGCGGCTGTCTAAAAATTTCTTCTCAGTTATATACTGCATTATATTTAAAAACAGGATCATATATCTGTCATGACCTAATTTTTCTACTGTACAGTTAAACCCGATTTTTGATTAAGTATTATGAATGTATTGGAAGTAATCAAAACATGACGGATAGAAAATTATTAATTCAACAATAATTGTAAAGATTTAAATAGGCAGTGCTATAATGCCTAATACACTAAGAATTTGGTTGAGTTTTCGATATCAATAAAAATTAAATAACCAAACCCGCTTCTTCCTTAAAAATAATTAATTGTTTTTTCACGTAACATTTCAATGTGATTTTAGACTTAACAATTGTACAGTGCCTAGTAGAATGAATGACCTATGTAGGGGTAACTTGTTATTCTATTATTTATTAAACCCAGCTATATTTTAGACTTAACAATTGTACAGTGTCCAGTAGAATGAATGACCTATGTAGGGGTAACTTGCTATTCTATTATTTATTAAACCCAGCTATATTTTAGACTTAACAATTGTACAGTGCCCAGTAGAATGAATGACCTATGTAGGGGTAACTTGCTATTCTATTATTTATTAAACCCAGCTATATTTTAGACTTAACAATTGTACAGTGCCCAGTAGAATGAATGACCTATGTAGGGGTAACTTGCTATTCTATTATTTATTAAACCCAGCTATATTTTAGACTTAACAATTGTACAGTGCCCAGTAGAATGAATGACCTATGTAGGGGTAACTTGCTATTCTATTATTTATTAAACGCAGCTATATTTTTTATTAGTTTTGGTTATGTTTGGTGCATATATATATATATATATATATATATATATATATATATATATATATAATATCGTTAAATGTTTTATATAGTCTATTATAATGTTTATATGTATGTTGTTATTTAGTTTTTAGTGATGTTAATGAATTATATAGTCTTTGATTGTTCACATTCCTTAAAGAGAATCATAGTAAGCCATACAGACCAGAAAGTTACATTCTTGCTAGACTATCTGTGATTATTAATATTCACTCATCTTGAAAATTTAACTAAGTGACGGCAATGCAATTTTCTTGTATAAAAACGTTGGGGATGAAAGATTAAATTAGTTACATTTTAATCATGGTAGTTTTTGACCCAATAGAAATTTAATCACTAGAAACCTATCTTGACCACTGGTGTACTCTTTCACTAACAGTTACACTAAAGCCTATTAAAAATGGTAAGAAAATAACAAATTATATTAATTTAGAGTAATACTTTTGGATGCACACTGAAGGACCTACATACTGGTAATGGCCTGAGATTACCCCAGTCAATAGACCCTAAATGAACAATATATAATGTACAGTAGACTCCCGATTATCCACGATGATGAGTGGCTGACTCTTCGTGGATAATCGAAATCGTGGATAATCCAAAACTAGCCTAAAATTGCCAGGCAATGACTAAGATCAACTCTGAAACAAAACTGAGCCTTAAAGTAGGCCTTACTATGAGTTTAGGCTTAAAAATAAAAATAAAAAATAAATAAATAAATACAGTAGTACAGTACATACTGATATTTAATTAAGTATCACTTGAATCACATAACAGCTTTGTGATGAAAGTAAAACAAACGCTTTTATTGTTGGGTTGAAAAAAAGTCTTTTATAGATTTTTGATTCTTAGCGCTAGACTCTTTTCTTACAAAGCTTGCACGAATGTTTTGTAACACCATAATATCACATACTATTGTGTCTTGTTCCCCCTCTATGGATTTTCCGTTTATCCATCTTGTAAATCAGTCGATAAGCACTTCCACACTGCACTGACTCCTGTACACAACTGACTCACGATGGCAGACGGCAGTGAACTCAAAACAATGCAGCGTTCCACTGCCACGCCTGACGTGACTCATCAGTGGCAGAAGAAGTACATTGTAAACAACTACCCTACATGTTTCGAAAATAACGTTGAAGAGTGGAAATAATGAAAATAATTTGATTGATAATAATTTCAAATTATGTAAATGATATATATTTGATCATATTACATATCAAGACATTTCGACCATCTAGTGATCATTATCAATATGTAATTATAATAAAATTATATTAAAATTCAAGTTAAATTTTGAATACAAATCAAATTATTATCATTATTTCTATCATAATAACATCGTTGCATAAACTATGTACTATTATGTGCTTTATTTTTCTTTCACTACGACTCTATCTATAAGTAATGTCAAATTGATGGGGCCAGAAGTTGTACTACCTTTTGTCAATTATAAATATAAATAAAAAATCAACATTTTAATCATTAGTCTGATTATTATAAAATGAGTTCTTAAAAATCATCCTTCATTAAGTTTGGAGTAAAGTATTTATATTTTATCATATATATTATGTTTTAAAGCTTTTGGCCCATTTTCCGTAGGAAAAGTAAACAATGTCATAACGTAATTTATTAATATTATAATTTAATATAAGTTCACTAACGATATTATTTAATTCATATGATCTTATAGACAAAAACCACATTATGATCTGTTTAAAATTAACCAAAAATAATGTATATTGTAGATATTGTAAATCCAGATCATTAATGAGATAATGACGTTTTGTAAAATAGTTGCCTGTCTAAAAAAATAAAAAAACAGGCACACTATAATTTTTTATAATTTACATTTTTAATATACATTTTTAATTTAAATTTTTAATTCGTTGAATTTAAGGACTTCAAAAGATGATTTATATAATATAAAGATTTAATTCTTAGATACAATACAAGTGAACGTCACACAGCACAAATTTATTACAATATAATAATAATAATAATAATAATAATGTTTATTTTCTCCAAAAAAGTTTCTACATTGATTACAATAATAAAGATTTTCATTACATTTAACCTGTTTCACAATAACAAATAAATAATTTTATGTAAATCAATATTTTCATAGCAAATATATAAAGAGGAAACAAATAGGACCCCAAAGTCAAGCCTGATTTGGGGCTCCATTATATACTATAATAGTTCCTGCTATTGCCGCATTTTCCTTCTAAAAAAAAATCTCTCCGAGATTATAATAAATATTAATAACAAATTCAAATAATATACCCTACATTCTTAAATAACAGTTTCAGGCTGTGTCTAAATTAAAAAAAATTCAATAATAACAAAATAATATAAATCTAAAAAGAACAACAATATTAACAAGAAAGCATAACAATATTAACAAGATAAACTCACTACAATTACAGTACCAAATTCCAAATACAAATGGATAAGGGCAACAGAAAGTACCATAGACAATATAATACAAAAAGATAACAAACAATAGAATTTTAATACGAATATGCTACAACTGAATCTATAAGAAAACAATGCACAAATATTTTGGCAATCGATTTTGGTAAACCACGCTTACCTTCCTCAGATAGTATTATTTTGTAGATCTCTCTGGTGAGACGAAAAGTCGATCACCATATATGTACATTACGTCTTTATATTGTATATTTGTGGATTTTGTACCTATATAGTTGTATATTTATACATTTTGTACAAATATTGTAATATATTTGTGTTTGTGACGTTCAATTGTACGAACGTTCATAAATACAAAATGCACATGTACTATGGCCATCTATTTTGGTAGACCACGTTTACTTACAGAGGGTTCCTCAAAAGGACACTTTCTGAGGAAGGCAAATGAGATTTACAGAAATCGATCTCCATAATATTTGTACATTTTCTCCTTGTATTGTATTTTTACTGTGTGACGTTCACTTTTATTGCATACATATTTAATTAGTCACAGCATGCATTCAACATTAAAATTCGCTAAGATTACGAATTTAAAAAAACTTCTCTTCATGTGTATTAACATTTAAAAATATCTTAATTTTTATGACATTTGAGATAGTATGATAAAATCCTGAGAAGGTATTGTGCAGGATGAAGTTATAGAGAAGGCATCACGTTTACTTTTATAACTTTATGATCTTCGGCTTTACTACAATAGCACACCTCACGTACAGTTCGGAGTCGTAATACGAGAGTGTTACGGGCGATCGGGTCGTAACGATAAGGTTACAATCGTCCGTTTACGGCTGATAAGCTCTTATAAAAAATACTCATATACGATCAAATAACCACAGTATTAGGTTCTCTAAGCGTTCAGGATAAGGTGTAAATATTATGGAAAACGTTTTGTAAGATATGAACGAGTACTTAAAATGTGTATCCACAAAGTGAAATATGTTGAATATTTTGATTTATGAACTGCCCAAACCGATTGTCAGCAATCGTAATGGTTAAAGTTTTTTTTAAATAAATCCCTTTTAGGGATGAGTATTTAATAAATGTATAAATACAAGCAGTCCCAAAATCCCACACATTACTCAACTTTTATATGCAACACTTTTTAATTTATATTTGCATATTTCTTAATAGATTTAATACGTTAATTTAATCTAGTGTTTGAAATTGTTTGTTTTATGATTTCCCAGAGCTTTTTTATATGCAGTTTTCCCAACGTAATGATTGCTGAACAATTATTCCTTCTTCCAACAGTTTTTTTATTCGCTTAATCAATAAACCTTATTGCTTTCCTTTGCTTTGTAGATATTTTATTCTATGGCATATCTTAAATTAACGTAAAAAAAAAAAAAAAAAAAAAAATACTAACATCACGTAAAAATAGCATTACTTGTTTACTCTACACATAATATTTGCTTTCTTTACAATGTTTGAACAATGTAACATCATAAGGGTAGTCAGTTTACGTGTTGCATCATTATAATGAGGAAAATATGTCAAGTAAGGAGTGAAGAAGGTTATATCTCCTCAGAAATTGTTTGAATACATTAGGATGGGAACTACGAACATATTTTGTTTTGAAAGGAAAAACGCAACTTGGAGATTTAATCATAAATGGGAGTTTTTCCAAGCAGTAAATGTTGTTAACAGGGCTTACAGCACTTTAAACTTAATAGATAGACATCCTCTTTCGAGATCATAAAATAACGGTTACTTTTCTGTTTGCTAAGAACCAGCTTTTAAGCCAGTTTGGCTTTGTGTTTGGTTTAAAAGTGGTTTTTCTTTAACACATTTTAATGAAAATGCTGAGTAATTTGCCAAGAAAACAGATCATAATAATTTCTCATTAATATTTGTAATAATTTTATTTTCAATTGTTTGATTAGAAACAATATTACTACCATTGATGTAAAAGTTATTAAGGAGTGTATACTTAAAAAGAAAAAATAACAAACATAGTTAGTATAGCACTATTAGTAGTAGTGGTGGTTTTTTGAGAGGTGAAACTCAAACTATGAGTCACACATATATTTAGGGTCCACTGAATTCTGTTGTTAAGTCTTAGGTTGATACAATTGGAGAAGTGGGTATTGAATGGTTATGAACATTGGTTTCAGCTTATTGTCAGTTTCAAACCTTTTTAAGACAATTATTTGTTATTGTTTATTATATTTACTGATTTTCGTGTTTAAAATCAATCAGTTCCAAAGGTATCAAAATGTATTTATATTTTAATAATGAATGAGCAAATAAAACATGAACCCTTCAGAGAAAACATTGTGCAACGAAGTAATGCATCTTAATGGTATAGAAGTTGACTTCATATTGGGAATTACCTTATGACTTTTATATACTCTCTGGGCATTTATCTATATAGAGTATGTAAAAGGCAAAACCCTGGCTCACTACTCATCACTAAATCTCCAACTTCCCATGTAGGTAGAGAGCTGACATTTTGTACACTGTTTCATTAGGTCTTAAATAGGACAACAAAAGTATTTTCATCTTTATAAAGTAGTCATAAGGGGTAGAAACCACTCTTAAAAGATTCTATAAAGGTAACATTGGGTCGATTTTAATAAATTAATAAAAGCTGGTTTGTAAATAAATAAACATGGACATTTTTAATGCTTGACATTACACTATTCATGCATTTTTAATATTATACTTTGAGTTTAATTTTCAGATGTTATACAAAAACGAAAGATATGAACTTGTTTGAAATAGTTTTTTTGCTTATTAGTATAAATATCCTTATTAGTATAAATACCCTTATTAGTATATATACCCTTATTAGTATAAATACCCTTATTAGTATAAATACCCTTATTAGTATATATACCCTTATTAGTATATATACCCTTATTAGTATATATACCCTTATTAGTATATATACCATTATTAGTATATATACCCTTATTAGTATAAATACCCTTATTAGTATAAAAATCCTTGTTAGTATAAATACCCTTATTAGTATATATACCCTTATTAGTATAAATACCCTTATTAGTATAAATACCCTTATTAGTATAAATACCCTTCTTAGTATAAATACCCTTTTTAGTATAAATTCCCTTGGGTATTTATACTAATAAGTATGTAGCAAAGCAAGTAGTGTGAGTGAGATACTGTAAATATATTTGTTACTGTGATTTTACATTTTACAGTTAATCTACTATTATTTGTAGTCAAAAGTCACATTCAAATGCCGAAGGCCGAGGTGTATCGAGCACAGCTAGCATTGGGATCGGCACACGAAGCGTGCAGGGGTGTCCCCTAGTATTTTGTAAACGTATTTTCAAAATATTTAATTCAATTGTCTGAGAAATTCAACCACTTACGTGTTTCCTCAGTGTTTTCAGCATATGTAAATAAAAAAATCTTAAATTGTTTCAAAATCTTATTTACATTTTAACAACAATAGCCTAAGGATAAAAAAACACGATTACATCAATGTACGCAAAATAAGTGCTAATTATTTGGTACGTGTATTACATACTGTATTTTGTACCAAGTATCTGGGTTACATCACTACGCCACTAGTGGTGTCGAACTGTCTTCGTTCCACCACTACGCCACTACGCCATGGACGTGTGTCGAACTGTCTTCGTGTGGGTGTCACATATCATTAAAATAGGAATCCTAGTTTTATGTTAGACGTCTCCATCTAATTAATTATTCAGCCGAGTATTTTTACATAAGATGATTGGTATACATTGTTATTAGCCAGACCTTAATTTGTTACAGTTTTAAATAAAAACAGAGCCCTGCGAGCTCGGAACTCTTAACTCCGAAAAATAAGTAAATATTGAAAATATCAATATATAATCCCCCTTATTTTTAATTTTAACTATATAATAAATTTAACTATAATTTATTATTTTATTAGACATGATACAAACACATTAAATATAAGTAATCTGTAGTTCGTTAACAATTTATTATTTAATGTCGAAAAATATAAAATAAAATGTGCAACCATAAAACATTTACATAGAAATGACAATGCTTTATATAATTATGGCGTAAGTCAAAAATACCAAAGTAGACTGTCATGAATTTCCACTTCAGGAAAATCTGAGGTCATCATCTTAACAATAGCTGTCATGATTAATGCGGGAATTCTCAAGGTAGGCGTTTCAGGCCTTATAAATTATTTGATAACGATACAGTTAGGTAAATTGTCTTTATTAATACTTTTTTTGTATTTCTTATGAGATAAAAAGCGCTTTGAGTTTTTTTCTAATAAAACAATTTAATACCACGGCTGCTGATTGAATGAACCATTTATCAACAATTCAATTACAATAATTAAAATTCGATAGGATAAGATGATAATCGATCACAAAACCATTACACTTTTATATTTGAAGTTTGGATTAATATAAATGTGGATTAAATTTATATGTGAAGGCAATTTCATATATAAAACAAAAGAGAATTTATTTTATAGAAGATTTTAGTTAAAAATTATTTATTTTTACAAGACACATCATATCTTTCTGTTCACGTATGAAGACACGAAGAACAATAACATTGTTTTATATAATATATCTACTTATAATTTGTAGTAAAATTAAGAAAGTTAGTAAAATTCTAACAGTGTCTCTTTACTGTTAGAATTTCAGGGGCTCTAAGAGGATAAGTTTATAAATGATTTTTTACAATGTTCACCAATCCGAGCTATATACAAAAAATATGTTGTATATATTGAGTTATACAACTTGTACACAAAAATGAATTGATTTTTTGACAGAGCCATTTTTAGTTAAGTTCTTCTGTGTAGTGCTTGAAAATAAGAGTTACCTTCCATAACGGAATACAATGTTAGAGTATAATGTAATTTGGACTGTAAACTATGTAAACAATGCGTTATCTTGTAAGAAAAATAATGTTTATATACAAAACAGAATAGTTTACATAATACAACTATGAACGTTGTTTAAATAGTTCTTCTTATGTTTTTATTTTTTATTTTATTGATTCAATCATTAAAATCAATAATTTGCCTTGAAAATAATGTTTGTAAGAAAATAAATAATTTAACTATTGGTTGTTAAAAACAACTGATCAAAATTTCTAAAGGCCATGAAAAAAATAAAAGAATTATTTTCGGTTTAATATAATCAATGCGGTTTATCAATACTCACTGTTCACATTATTGCTGCTCGATTCTCACCTGTAAACAAAAAACACCACTATGATCAATATTTGAACAAGGCTAACTGGTAAAGATCCGTATACTGATTCAACTTTAAATATGATATTAGTAATTTGGTATACAAATATAATCCACTGATCAAAGAAAAACCTTTGAGCGAGGTGGCTCAGTGGCTTCAGAATGTGGAGGCCAATTCCTGGGTTCGAATCCACAACTGATCTAGCAGTCAGTACGTCTTTGAAATAACGGAATATAATATAGGGAAGAAATGGGTGGCAGACATTTTAATCAGTAAAATTAATAAGTAAATCATAAACTTATTAATTTTATGGTGGGTTTATGTAATAGAGAATTCATAAACCCATCCAGTTAAGACTATCTTGCATGATAATTTGTTCGACATACATAATACAAACATGAGTACTGCACGATTCAAGAGGACGTGGTCCTCCTTTAGCCATCACATATTGAGGAACTGTATTAGTCTGTGTAGCCATCACATATTGAGGAACTGTATTGGTCTGTGTAGCCATCACATATTGAGGAACTGTATTGGTTTGTGTAGTCATCACATTTTGAGGAACTGTATTGGTCTGAGTAGACATCACATATTGAGGAACTGTATTGGTCTGTGTAGCAATCACATTTTGAGGAACTGTATTGGTCTGTGTAACCATCACATTTTGAGGAACTGTATTGGTCTGTGAAGTCATCACATATTGAGGAACTGTATTGGTCTGTGTAGCCATCACATTTTGAGGAACTGTATTGGTCTGTGAAGTCATCACATATTGAGGAACTGTATTGGTTTGTGTAGTCATCACGTTTTGAGGAACTGTATTGGTCTGTGTAGCCATCACATTTTGAGGAACTGTATTGGTCTAAATAGACATCACATATTGAGGAACTGTATTGGTCTAAATAGACATCACATATTGAGGAACTGTATTGGTCTGTGTAGTCATCACATATTGAGGAACTGTATTGGTTTGTGTAGTCATCACGTTTTGAGGAACTGTATTAGTCTGTGTAGTCATCACATTTTGAGGAACTGTATTAGTCTGTGTAGCCATCACATTTTGAGGAACTATATTGGTTTGTGTAGTCATCACATATTGAGGAACTATATTGGTCTGTGTAGCCATCACATTTTGAGGAACTGTATTGGTCTAAATAGACATCACATATTGAGGAACTGTATTGGTCTGTGTAGTCATCACATATTGAGGAACTATATTGGTTTGTGTAGTCATCACATATTGAGGAACTATATTGGTCTGTGTAGCCATCACATTTTGAGGAACTGTATTGGTCTAAATAGACATCACATATTGAGGAACTGTATTGGTCTGTGTAGTCATCACATATTGAGGAACTATATTGGTTTGTGTAGTCATCACATTTTGAGGAACTGTATTAGTCTGTGTAGTCATCAAATTTTGAGGAACTGTATTGGTCTGAGTAGACATCACATATTGAGGAACTGTATTGGTCTGTGTAGTCATCACATATTGAGGAACTGTATTGGTCTGTGTAGCCATCACATTTTGAGGAACTGTATTGGTCTGTGTAGTCATCACATTTTGAGGAACTGTATTGGTCTGAGTAGACATCACATATTGAGGAACTGTATTGGTCTGTGTAGTCATCACATATTGAGGAACTGTATTGGTCTGTGTAGTCATAACATATTGAGGAACTGTATTGGTCTGTGTAGTCATCACATATTGAGGAACTGTATTGGTCTGAGTACACATCTCAGACGGTTAGTGCAGACCATTGAATACTCAATCGACAGCTTAACGTACATCTTTACTCCAGGCATTTGACGGGCTCTTTTTGTTTATTCATTATCTTCATGAGACCAATCTAGTGCTTTGGTATGGAAAATAAACGTCCTGGAATAATCTCTATTTTAGACATCGTCAGAAAATTTCTTACAGATTGTCTTCTTCAGCTTGTTTCATCAATACTCAATTGCAAGCTTCAAGGATAAAATTGTTGAGAGCTTCTTGATAAACAATCATCTTAAACTAAATAAAAGACATACATACATCCGAACATACAGTCACATATCTATAAATATAATAGAAAAAAATTAAACCATGACAATTATTTTTATTTTATTAAGAAATAATTTTAATATAAGTTCTCTCAAAAAGCAAACAAAACAAATATAAAAATAAAATTTCCGTTACCGGCCAATTGAGCCAAAAATTCACCATTCGACAAATTGTTGAGTTTATGACGTTGCAGAATGATATAAGAGGTTAGGTTTTGAAAATTTTAACCTTGTAATACGAACAAAATTAAACAAGTAACAAGGATGGCATGCGTATCATGCAGCAGTATTCTCTAGGAAAACTTGTATATACAAATAAATTAATATTAAAATATGTATATAGCACAGTTTTAATATAACAGAGCATGTGTTTGAGGGCTATCGAATCAAGCTTATATTTAAAACCAATAAAAAAGTGAAAAATTGACTATACTGTCGGCGAGTCACATGGAGTCCTCTGAATTTCATGCTTCTGTGATATTGAATACAAGTTATGTAGTATACATATCATAGTTAGTAATTACTACAATACACTACATGACTTGTGCTGTTTCAATGGAAATCACCGCCTTCAATTTTACAGAGGCATGAAGTTCAGAGGACTTCTCGTGACTCTACGACTACACAGTTAATTTCATAACAGCAATATGTCTACAGTATTTAAACATTTTAATCGATTTATATAATCATATAATAAGAATTGCAATTAAAACACGTTAGAATGACGCCGTTACGAAATTGTATTCAGTGTATAGAAACTGTCAACAGCTAAAAATCAAATCGAAGCTACAAAACAATAAAATATTCACTCGCGTTAAATAATTAATATGAGTCTGTGTGATACATGTTACAATAATAAAAGTCAAAGGGTAAACCACGATAACTATTAATGTAGTAGCAGTGAATGCAATAGTAATCCTTCTTAGGGTACTTATTTAGAATTTACGAAAAATTGTCGTAAATAGACGAAGGGAAAATTCTGTTTAAAGTTTAGCAAATTTTCGTTAATATTTTAAACTCAATTTTTAAATTTAACTTTTTCATTATTCATTTCTAAGACGCCGATCGTAGATATATGGGCAAATATGAGGGGTGAATAAGTGTGATGAGTGTAGATGAACGAGTGTAGTCATTTTTACTATCTGACTTCGACTTAGCTCAGAAAGGACTATTTATTAATAGCCAGGGAAACCATGGCACCTACAGCTTTACGTGGAATCCGAACCACATAGTATTGGTCTGATTTTCAGCTATGACAAGTCTGACACTCAGTTCTCTACTCTACACAACATATGAACCTTGACTACCATCCAACATGGACACCCCAAACTTCTTTATTAGTGTCCACGTCGATGGAAACCATTGAGCGGACGCCACGTCGGTATTAAGAGGACTGAGATGGAACCTATCCCCTACAATCTCCCAAAAATGTTTATTAATTGTTTTGTATAATACATTTTTTTAAACTGAGGAAAATCGTTAAATATAGAACTCTAACTCCACGAATAGCTGTATAAAAAATAGCTTCAGTTTTGAAGGAGCTGGCTAGCCAACTTTTCTATTTTTGTACAAGTCTACAAAACAATTATTAATAGTTTCTTATCTAAGATATTAGATATTATTAGAACATTTAATAAATATCGCAAACTTTAGAAAATACTGGGCTTTAATTAATTATATTTTCTAAGGAATAGTCGGCCTAAGTTTGTAACAATTACATCATTCACTCATCTACACTTATCACACTCATTCGGAATCCATATTCATCCATATATTGACGATTGGCGTCTTAAGAATAAATAAATAAATATTAGAAACAACGATTTTTATAAAAAAAGGTTTAAAAATCAACCAAAAATATGTGCATTGTTTAGTGAATTAATAGCAGTAATAAATAAATAAAGAAAGATGAAAACAGGATAACACAAAAAGGAGGCTGCTACGAAGGAACTGTTAGCGATGAAACTGCTGCTAAGCCGTCACGGTTACTTTTATAACTTGGTGATCTTTGCCTTTACCACAATGACACAGCACACGACTTGGACCTGAGCCACATACCGTATTACGGCCGATAGGGTCATAACGTTACGGTAACAATAACTCGATTACGGCTGGCAAGCTGTTATCGAAACACTGTTATTGTTATCTGATATCCAAAGTAATCTGTTCTTTTATGTTGAAAGGTCAAAAAATTCATACAAAATGACTATTTTATTTAGCCAAAACCTATTTAAGAAAATTTGCTATTTATAGTTTTAGAATGATATTTGGAATTAAGTAATTAATAATAGAAGTAGGTCAGAATAAAGTAAATAATAATGCGTATTAAACTATTAATAAATATACATAATGCAAGAATTTTGTCAAATCATGTAAATACGACTAAGTGAGAAAAGGAAAACAATAGTATAATAATAAACATAAATATTTGCTGGGCTCTAAAAGACCCAATTACTTTATCACTAAAGAATGTTTATTGGTACATGTAACACATGTTAAATTTATGCTAGTGTAATCATTACGTATTTTTAGTGTTAATTTGAAATCGTCTGATTTTTTATATAACATTAAACAGCTGTTAAAATTAGTAAATATTTTTTCTGATACTATTAATAGACCTCCTGCTGTGGAAGTAGTTACGAGGTGACAGCCGAGGTCAACTCGTAACTACTTCATACAACCGAGTCAGCCGAGGTGACATGAGTTCGGATTCCACGTAAAGCTGTAGGTCCCATAGTTGCACTGGCTATTGGGCTATTAATAAATAGTCCTTTTTGAGCTAAGTCGAACTCAGATAGTAACAATGACTAAACTCTTTCATCTACACTCATCACACTCATTCGAAATCCATATTCGCCCATATCTTGACTATCGGCGTCTTAAGAATAAAAATAAATAAATAAAATAATAAAAAAATAAAAGTGACGGCGTTTGCACACTAAGATTGCAGAGGTGTCCCTTAGTATTTTAACTTCATTCGCAAGATCACCGAGGCCTACGCATGAACTTGGTTTGGTGTGCTAAGTACCAACCTTCAGCTCATTTGAGGATACGAACTTTGAATTCCAGAATACGTAATCCGAAACCTTTTCCCACCTACTCTTATTCTACGTCCTATAAACGACAAGCCACCGTGAATTCTTTGCCGACATGTGAATGGTTTAATATCGACTACTGAAAAATGTTGGGGTTCCATTTTAATATAACTACGCAGAGATGTAAAATAATCCGTGAGTTTGGGGCTACAGCTTCAACTTGTAATAAAAATTCGTAAAAATAAAAATTCCCTCCCCAAACTGAAGTTTATTAGTTTTTCTAGTTTATTTTTTATTTTTTTTCAGTAAATGTATTCCATTAATTATGTCTTAGTGAGTAATTAATACATTTGCTCTATCAAGAATAATTAAATAATCTTATACTTTACTGTTTGAGAAATTTGAAAATAATATTTAATCGTTTTTAACGGAAATTTAATTGTCTAAGTTTAATTGTAAATTAAATAATCAAAGAGTTTAGATACTTGTCATGATACGGCATATTCCACTATAAACGACTGCGATGTTTATTATAAAACTTTAATTCCTAGTAGTCTTTCACACCTATATAATTAAGGAACTGCTAACCTGATTAACAAACTGACCTTTTCAGTAAGTTAACACAGTAGTTGACTCAGAGATAGTTATGTCAGATCTGCTGATCTGTCACATCAGCTGTTTCATTTAAATAAGCTTCTTAGAACCAGTCGATTGGTTGTAGTGAAACACATTTTGCCACCGATATTTGACCGACTGAAATTCGCTGATGTAACGGGAAATAGCACTCAGTTGATGAATTGCAAAGTTTTATTTCGCCTTACTAAAAGAAATATATCTAATCGGCACTAGTAACTCAGATTCTTGGTGATATTGTGCTGTGGTTATATTGTGCTTGGTGATATTGTAGGTGTTAGGTTCCGTTCTCGGTTCTCTTAATAAAAACACGGTATCCGCAAAACGGTTGCTATCGACGTCACATTGCAAGAGAAGTCTGTACAGATACTGTGTTGGGTGTAGTCAAGCAGGGTTTGGATGTCATGTTGGGAAGATAACTAGGTATCAAGCTTGACAGATACCAGAAAATAACTCAAATACTACGTGGCTTGGATTCCAAGTAAAACAATCAAGCCATGTACTATTGCTTGATTTTAGTAAAACATAATTTGCTAACGTATATAAAATAGAAAAATAATAAAATTAAAATCTAATAATTCAAGCAAATAAAACAAATTCATTGTGAAAACAATGCTTGTAAATTCGGTAGAGAAAAAAAACCATTACAAATAATTTCCTCAGATAATTCAAATAAACATTTTTAATGTGAATTGGGAAGAAGATTTCTTAAAACTAAGGCAGTTCAACAAGATTTTACGAGAATAGAGGAAATAACAATATTCATTATCTTTATCTAAATTATCTTCTTAATTAACTTCTTTTATGTAAAATATAATCTTATCTGCCAACTAAGTTAATTGTAGGGCAAACTTTTCCTATAACTTTTTATGCTAACACCAAGGCACGAATCATTCCCTTAAAGTTTAATTACAGTTCAAAAGTCTCTGATAAGATAAGGCAATATGAATATATAATGTATAATTAGTACAACAGTGTATTATTATTTCTTTTAAAATTTTGTATTGATCACCTTTTAGGTGCATGTTTTTAAATTAGCGCTGCAAATAATAATTTCCACTATAGTCCACAGTAAATGTATCCATCCAGATCTCATTGTTGTGATTGTAATTTAATAATAATGGCATAATTTAAACTATGTTTAACTAAAACATAATCAAGCTAACGATAACAATATTTCAATTTTATTTAAATGTGTGACTAAGTAAGTCATAACTGTGTAGCCTACGTAGATGTGATGAATGCTTAGTTGCATTAAGAATCTGGTTGACGGTCGGGGCATTTAAATCTCTTTAATCCATTTAAACGACTGATAACCGTCGATGCGATAACCTAGTGACCAGATTTCCGCATTCCAAGCAAGGTCGCAGCCTTCCCCCCCCCCCCGGCGCCTGCCTCCAGCCTACAATGTATGACGGATAGAGTATCGGTTAGTTTGCAGGCGCTCATCTTTTCTGTTTATTGTTACGAAACACTTTATTTACAAAATTCATATAACTATGCAATATGATGCACATATCAAATAATTTCGACTGACAACTTTCTTGAGTATTAATTTCCTTACAAAGTTAGTTTTATGAGATGTTATTAGTATTTTAAAAAAATAAATATACAAATAATTCAACTTGTATATATACTGTTTATATACAAAGTTTATATATATACTGATGAAATAATATTGAGTAAAATACCACACCAGTTATTCATGAGTAAGACGCCGATCTTCAAGATATGAGCAAATATGAGAGGTTTAATGAGTGTGATGAGCGTAGATGAACGAATACACTCGTAGGACATAACAAAAAGAAAAATTCAACAACCTCTTATATAGAAAACAACATTAATACGATTTCCTAGCCTAATTTATCAATACCAACATATTAAAGAAAACCTTTGTTAATAAATATCACTGGTAACATAGTTTTTATATTCTTCTTTTAAATTGGTGATCAATCGGTCTCATTAAAAATGTTTGGAGTGGCATAACTCAACGAATTCCTACCATATGTATTACTGAACCGTGGTATTTTATACAATTCAAGACTTATAAATTCATATGTAAGTTTTGTATCAGGAACTTTGAACTTATTTATTTATTAAACTTAGATTATATTTCGACATGGAAGATAACATTAATTTTGAGTCATCTGCGAACCAGCTAAAATTTGTAAACATTCTATAGACTGTCCTATTATTATCGAAAAGTCAAATGTACAAGATATTTTCCTTGTATAATCTGTTTAGTGATCAATAGTCATCATTTCTCGACTCTCTTCGAACATTATAAGCTGTACGTGCAAGTATTGGCATACATTCAGCCATAATAAACTTACTTGAGTACACACTCGGCAGTGGTGAGTCTGCTAGGGAGCAGACTCGTTTTTTCGGGAATGGACACTCCATTTTGTGAGTGGGCACTCGGTTTTATTCAACTAAAATCGGAGTGGCCACTCACAAGTCATAAGTAGACTTAGTTGGAGTACCTGCTCACCTGCAGAGTTGAGTGAGAGTGTTTTATTCAACCGAAGTTGGAGTAGACACTCTCAAATAACGATAATTGAGTAGGCACTCGGAGTTTTCAGGTTTTATTCACATCACCCTATGATTTAATTGAGTATTCTTCAAATTTGGCTTCGCTGAAAGCTAGAAGACATGCTTTAAATTCTGGTCTAAACTTATAATTCTGAAATTTTGTTGTATTAATTTGTTTAACTGTTTTTGCAATATGACAATTAAATGCTATAAAAATAATATTAATATTTAAAAGATTGTTACTAAAGATAAAAAGGTATTGTACTACAATTTAAAGTACATTTATCTTTAAAGTTTACATAACCTAAAAAATGTATTAATTACTTGTCCATTTAATGATTATCAAAGCAAAATAATCTTAAAAAAACAATATTCCTACAAATCAAGCATAATTCAATAAACATATTAAATTCGATTAAATATGTCTTAGTGAACAATAATACATTTGTTCTATCAAGAATAATGAAATAATCTTATACTTTACTGTTTGAGCAATTAGAAAATAATATAATCATTTTAAAGGAAATTTGATAAGGTTAATTGTAAATTAAATAATCAAAGAGTTTAGATACTTGTCATGAAACGGCATATTCCACTATAAACGACTGTGATGTTTATTATAAGTCTTTCACACCGATATTATTAAGGAACTGCTGCCCTGATTAACAAACTGACTTCTTCAGTACGTTAACACAGTAGTTGACTGAGAGATAGTTATGTCAGATCAGTTTGTCACATCAGCAGTTTCATTTAAATAAGTTTCTTAGAACCAATTTCAGTAGATCGATTGTTGTGAAACACATTTTGCCAGCGACATTTGACCGACTGAAATTCGCTGATGTAACGGGACATAGCACTCAGTTGATGAATTGCAAAGTTTTATTTCGCCTTACTAAAAGAAATATATCTAATCGGCACTAGTAACTCAGATTCTTGGTGATATTGTGCGGTGGTTATATTGTACTTGGTGATATTGTAGGTGTTAGGTTCCGTTCTCGGTTCTCTTAATAACAACTCGGTATCCGCACAACGGTTGCCATCGACCTCACATTGCAAGAGAAGTCTGTCGTATCTGTGTTGGGTGTAGTCAGGCAGGGTTGGATGTCATGTAGGGAAGATAACTAGGTATCAAGCTTGACAGATACCAGAAAATAACTG
This sequence comes from Stictocephala bisonia, assembly GCA_035578905.1. Lineage (NCBI taxonomy): Eukaryota > Metazoa > Arthropoda > Insecta > Hemiptera > Membracidae > Stictocephala > Stictocephala bisonia. The sequence continues at coordinate 226,511 of JAQJVL010000380.1, forward strand.
AAATACTACTTGGCTTGGATTCCAAGTAAAACAATCAAGCCATGTACTATTGCTTGATTTTAGTACAACATATTTTACTAGCGTATATAAATAGAAAAATAATAAAATTAAAATTTAATAATTCAAGCAAATAAAACAAATTCATTGTGAAAACAATGGATGTAAATTCGGTAGAGAAAAAACCATTACAAATAATTTCCTCAGATAATTCTAATAAACATTTTTAATGTGAATTGGGAAGAAGATTTCTTAAAACTAAGGCAGTTCAACAAGATTTTACGAGAATAGTGGAAATAACAATATTCATTATCTTTATAAAATTATCTTAATTAACTTCTTTTATGCAAAATATAATCTTATCTGCCAACTAAGGTAATTGTAGGGCAAACTTTTCCTATAACTTTTTATGCTAACACCAAGGCACGAATCATTGCCTTAAAGTTTAATTACAGTTCAAAAGTCTCTGATAAGATAAGGCAATATAAATATATATTGTATAATTAGTACAACAGTTTATTATTATTTCTTTTAAAATGTTGTATTGATCACCTATTAGGTGCATGTTTTTAAATTAGCGCAGCAAATAATAATTTCCACTATAGTCCACAGTAAATGTATCCATCCAGATCTCATTGTTGTGATTATAATTTAATAATAATGGCATAATTTAAACTATGTGTAACTAAAACATAATCAAGTTAACGATAGCAGTATTTCAATTTTATTTAAATGTGTGACTAACTACACTAACTGTGTAGCCTACGTAGATGTGATGAATGCTTAGTTGCATTAAGAATCTGGTTGACGGTCGGGGCATTTAAATCTCTTTAATCCATTTAAACGACTGATAACCGTCGATGCGATAACCTAGTGACCAAATTTCCGCATTCCAAGCAAGGTCGCGGCCTTCCCCCCCCCCCCGCGCCTGCCACCAGCCTACAATGTATGACGGATAGAGTATCGGTTAGTTTGCAGGCGCTCATCTTTTCTGTTTATTGTTACGAAACACTTTATTTACAAAATTCATTTAAATATGCAATATGATGCATATATCAAATAATTTCGACTGATAACTTTCTTGAGTATTAATTTCCTTACAAAGTTAGTTTTATAAGATGTTATTAGTATTTAAAAAAAAATAAATATACAAATAATTCAACTATATATATATATACTGATGAAATAATATTGAGTAAAATACCACACCAGTTATTCATGAGTAAGACGCCGATCTTCAAGATATGAGCAAATATGATAGGTTTAATGAGTGTGATGAGCGTAGATGAACGAATACACTCGTAGGACATAACAAAAAGAAAAATTCAACAACCTCTTATATAGAAAACAACATTAATACGATTTCCTAGCCTAATTTATCAATACCAACATATTAAAGAAAACCTTTGTTAATAAATATCACTGGTAACATAGTTTTTATATTCTTCTTTTAAATTGGTGATCAATCGGTCTCATTAAAAATGTTTGGAGTGGCATAACTCAACGAATTCCTACCATATGTATTACTGAACCGTGGTATTTTAAACATTTCAAGACTTATAAATTCATATGTAAGTTTTGTATCAGGAACTTTGAACTTATTTATTTATTGAACTTAGATTATATTTCGACATGGAAGATAACATTAATTTTGAGTCATCTGCGAACCAGCTAAAATTTGTAAACATTCTATAGACTGTCTTATTATTATCGAAAAGTCAAATGTACAAGATATTTTCTTTGTATAATCTGTTTAGTGATCAATAGTCATCATTTCTCGACTCTCTTCGAACATTATAAGCTGTACATGTAAGTATTGGCATACATTCAGCCATAATAAACTTACTTGAGTACACACTCGGCAGCGGTGAGTCTGCTAGGGAGCAGACTCATTTTTTCGGGAATGGACACTCCATTTTGTGAGTGGGCACTCGGTTTTATTCAACTAAAATCGGAGTGGCCACTCACAAGTCATAAGTAGACTTAGTTGGAGTACCTGCTCACCTGCAGAGGTGAGTGAGAGTGCTTTATTCAACCGAAGTTGGAGTAGACACTCTCAAATAACGATAATTGAGTAGGCACTCACTCAGGTGGTTTTATTCACACCACCCTATGATTTAATTGAGTATTCATCAAATTTGGCTTTGCTGAAAGCTAGAAGACATGCTTTAAATTCTGGTCTAAACTTATAATTCTGAAATTTTGTTGTATTAATTTGTTTAACTGTTTTTGCAATATGACAATTAAATGTTTAAAAGCTATAAAAATAAAATTAATATTTAAAAGATTGTTACTAAAGATAAAAAGTTATTATACTACAATTTAATGTACATTTATCTTTAAAGCTTACATAACATCAAAAATGTTAATTAATTACTTGTCCATTTAATGATTATCAAAGCAAAATAATCTTAAAAAAACAATATTCCTACAAATCAATCATAATTCAATAAACATATTAAATTCGATTAAATATGTCTTAGTGAATAATAATACATTTGTTCTATCAAGAATAATGAAATAATCTTATACTTTACTGTTTGAGCAATTAGAAAATAATATAATCATTTTAAAGGAAATTTAATAAGGTGTATTGTAAATTAAAAAATCAAAGAGTTTAGATACTTGTCATGAAACGGCATATTCCACTATAAACGACTGCGATGTTTATTATAAAATTTTAATTCCTAGTAGTCTTTCACACCGATATAATTAAGAAACTGCTGCCCTGATTAACAAACTGACTTCTTCAGTACGTTAACGCAGTTGTTGATTCAGAGATAGTTATGTCAAATCAGTTTGTCAGATCAGCTGTTTTGTCATATCAGCTGTTTCATTTAAATAAACTTCTTAGAACCAATTTCAGTAGATTGGTTGTTGTGAGTAGACAATAAGTGGCAGTTTTAGGCTCACTTTGACCCAGTAGTGTAAATCTGTTGTAGCAAGACTCACTCTGACCTTTGGACTTTCAAGATGGCGGCGGTCACGTGACTTTTCCAAGATGGCGGCGCCCATTTCCCGCCAAATTTTCTAACCTCACTTTTCCTAACCTCAAATTCCCGCCAAATTTTCTAACCTCACTTTTCCTAACCTCAAATTTCCCGCCAAATTCCCAAATTTCCCACGCTTTTCCCGGAATTCCCCAAAATTCCCGATTTTCCCCCAAATTCCCGATTTTCCCGAAATTACCTTACTTTTCCCCCAATTTTCCCGATTTTCCTCCAAATTTCCCTCCAAATTCCCACATCATACAATATGAAATTCACTGTTAACCTTGTTATACTATATAAAATGCACTTTTTTGTCCAATATGGCGTCTTTTTCCATGTTATATTATATAAAATGTACTTTTTTTGTCCAATATGGCATCTTTTTCCATGTTTTAATAT